>CABHPQ010166062.1:0-25791 GCA_902168405.1 Peromyscus aztecus
CCTCTGGCCTCCACACATGCTGTGGAATATGAATGCACACACATACACTAATAATAATAAAATTAATTAATTAATTAATTAATTAGAAAAGAAATAATTCCATTGTTGTCATTAGTAGACTTATATTACAAAAATTATACTCTACTATTATATTTTTAATTTTGTCAAAAGATTTTAGAAATCTGCTTGCTATATGAGTAACTGTAATAGATTAAAATTTTCTTCTAGGTTTGCAAAGTCTAAATACTCTAGCCTTCTACATGAAAAGTTGGCTGAGCCCTGATTTTTCTTTCTAATGATTTTCTATTGAAATTTCTTTTACTTTTGTGTATGTGTGTGGCATGTACACGCACATGCCACAGTTTACAGGTGGAGGTCAGAGGGCAACTCTCGGGAGTTGGTTCTCTCCTTCCACCACTCAGGTTCAGGGATTGAACTCAGATCATCAAACTTGGCAGGAAGTGATTTAGGTCTGAACAGTCTCACTGGTCCTGAGCCCTGTTGTGAAGACTCACTCAGTCTGCTGTGTTAAGGCCAGGCAGCAGAAGGAGCCAGAGTAGAAGCAGAGACGCCTGAAAGGCACCGGAGTAACCCCGATGAGAAGATGGATGTAGGCTAGGATGACTGTAATTAGGGTAGGAAGATGCATTTGGATTCTGAGGTAGATTTAATAATAGTTCTTGACATGAGATGTGTTGTGGAGTAGAATGTGAAAAGTACACATGGCCCCAGAGAGAAGGATGACATTGCCACATCTGGGAACCACAGACAGGGAAAGAAGACCCACACTTCATATTTGAGTTGCATGTGTCCAGTAGATACCCAATGGCAATGTCTAAACACGTTTGGAATTTAAGAGAGGCCTGGTATAGAGATACAAGCCCGGGAGAGCTCTGTGGCATTTAGAGCCGTCAAACTGGCTAAGTCTCCAAGCAAGCATGTGTGGATGCTCACTGCATGTGCTGTACTGTGACAGTTTGCCTTCTGTTTACCTCATTTTGAAATGCTAATCAGCGCCCACTAAATTCATTTCCTGACCCATTGAATCATGACCTGCAATTTGAAAAAAACTGAAAAATATCTAAAGCAGTCTACAGGAGCTGTGGATTCCCTTTAGAATTTCAAAAATGGTAGAGGACTAATGAAAGTATGGATGATAGGCAGAATTTTGCCTAGATAAATCAGTCTGGTTTACTAACAGAACAATGTAGTAAACAGCAAGAATCATTTGAATATTTGATGCATTGGCAGGGATATAAATTAAAGAGAGGGATTTGTCTGATTGTTTAATACAGGAGTTCCTCAAGATTAGCCTGGGCTCCCTTCCCTTTTGTATTCTCAACTGAGGTAGTTGTATTCAGACCAGTGACATGTCTCTGAAATGTCCTTAAAATGTATCACAAGCCCTGACCTCTTTTCTGAGACTCAAATCTATAAATCTAGCTAACTTCTTGAAAATCTCAAAGATACTTAAGAATTCAACATATCCAGTAACAAACACATGATTTTTACCATTAAAATCAGATTCCCAGCTGGGCAGCGGTGGCACACAGCACTCAGGAGGTAGAGGCAGGCAAATCTCTCTGTGAGTTTGAGGCCAGCCTGGTCTACAGAGCGAGATCCAGGACAGGCACCAAAACTATACAGAGAAACCCTGTCTCGAAACCACCCCCCCAAAAAAAAAATCAGATTCCCTTCCAGTGGTCCCTATCCTAGTGAATTACAACAGCCTTAGGTTCAGTTCCTAACCTGGAAATTTTAGGGCCTGTTCTAGTTTTGTTTCTATTGCTGTGATAAAATATCCTGACACAAAGCAACTTGGAAGAGGAAAAGGTTTATTTGCCTTGCAGTTCTGGGATATGGTCCATGATTTCCGGGAAGTCAAGGCAGAGACTAAAAGCATCACATCCACCATCAAGAAAAGAGAAAAAGTGAGCACCTGGATCCTGACTTGCTTGCCTTGAGACCTCCTGCTCAGGGAATGGTACTGCTCACAGTGGGCTGAGTCTTCCACATCAATTAACAATCAGGATAATCTCTTATCAACATGCCCTTAGCCCACCCCAGCATAGACAGTCCCTTCATTGAGACTCTTCCCAGATGATGCTTAGTTATGTCAAGTTGACAATTAAAGCTAACCATCACAGAGCTATTCTGTACTGAAAAACCAAATTTGTAAACTAGGCCTGGTAGCACATGTCTATAATGCTAACATGAAGAAGGATCACAAGTTCAAGGTCATTTACAAAGCCAAGTTTGAGACCATCATAGACTACATGAGACTTTGCCTTCATAAATAAGAAAGAACAAACTAACTAATGATATTCCCCCCCAACCTACATCAGATCATCTTGTAGAGTCTCTTATTGAACTGTACCAACATCTGTCCAGTTACAATCCAGAAACTGGCTGATTACTTTCCTTCTCCATTACACTCCACGTTAAATCTATTCTCAGATCTTGTGTTTGCAGTATGTATTGACAAATTTCTTCACATTTGGCAAATAGGACTTCTGCTTCCAGGTGGGATATGCTAGGTCACAGCAGGCAATACTCCCAAGGCAACTAAAAAAAATTCTGTAACAAACACATTCTACAGACATCAGATAGCACCAAGGTCTAGATAAACTAAAATTTCTGAAGGGAAAAACTGCTTCTTCATGATCATTAGCTATTTTCTTTCCTGAGGATAAATTGTAGACCAAGGAGTTAAGTATGAGCCCAGCAAAGTGACTACCCTGGAAGAAGCGGAAGTTGGCAGAAGTCTTGGCAGTCATTTGGATCTGGTCTGGTAGGTTGACAAATGGGCAAATTCAAGGCCTGAATACAGAATCCGTTTTCCCCAGTGCTCAGGAACAGAAAGTCCAGTAACAAGGTGAAGTAGAGTCTTCAGTCTTAATAGTGGAGGAGCAAAATCTCACTGCCAGAAAGGACACTGCAGCAAACACAAATAAATAATCTGTCAAGACACTTGCCAGCTGTTGAACATCTGTGATGTGACAAGCCACGGATCCATGTTCAGAGCCCCTAAGACCAAAACCTTGAGGCCTAAAGAAATGGAAAGTTCTTTCTAGGCTCTCAAACTAAAGCTCAGGAGGACCACATCCAAGGATCAGTGAAAAACTAGCTATACTGAATTTTATGGGGTGGGTTGTTTATTTTTAAGACAGGATCTGTCCATGTAGCTCAGGCTGACTTCAGGTTTAATCCTAGCAGAAGGAAACTTTCTGCTTAAACATGAAGACTGAGTTCAAAACCCTGGTACCACAAATATTAGAATTCTCTAAAGTAATAGAACTGGTAGAATAAATATATGGCTTTTGTTTTGTTTTTTTTTTTTTGGTTTTGTTTCTTTGTTTTGTTTTGAGACAGATTTCTCTGTATAGCCCTGGCTGTCCTGGAACTCGCTCTGTAGACCAGGCTGGCCTCGAACTCAGAGATCCGCCTGCCTCTACCTCCCCAATGCTGGGATTAAAGGCGTGCACCACAGTACCTGACTGAATATATGTATTAAAATGGGGTTTATTAAGTTGACTTACATAATATGGCCTGGGTGATCAACAGTGGCTTGTCTGACATTGGAAAGGCTGAGAATCTAGTAGTTGCTCAGTCCACGAGGCTGGATGTCTCAGCTGACCCAGCTAAAAGGCCTTCAGGATTCCTAGAGAGCTTCTGGTCTTCAGTCTAGGTTGGAAGTTGGGAGAAGTTGCTTGTAATATCAGCAAAGGAATGCCTCAACAACAGGACAGATGAACTTGCCAGCAAGAGTGAAAGCAAAGAGGCAAATGGCAAAGTTTCCTTTTCCATGACCTTTTATCTGGGTGGCCACTAGAAGGTACTGTCCACATTTAGTGTGAGTCTTCTCACTTTTAATGATCTGATCAAGAAACTCACTCACAGGGGCCTAGAGAGATGGCTCAATGATTAAGAGCACTTGTTGCTCTTGCAGAGGATGTGGGTCCATTCCCAGAACTCACATGGTAGTTTACAACTATCAGTTACTCCAGTTCCTTGGGATCCATCATTATCTTCTGACCTCTGTGGGCACTGGGCACTGATGTGGTACACATATACACAGGAGGTGAAGCATTCCTAAGTATAAAATTTAATTTGTAAGAAAATTCCTCTCAAGAATGCCAGCAGCTTGATTTTTATTAGTTGATTACAGATCCAGTCGTTGACAACTAAGATAAGCCAGACAAGACCGCATGTATCTGTAACCTCAGATGTTACTTAGATGTGGGGTGGAGACAAGTGGATCCCAGGGTCTCACTCGCCAGGTAGCCTTGCTGAAAAAGTGAGCTCCAGGTTCAGTGAGAGATCCTGTCTCAAAAAATAAGATGAATAAACAATTGAGGAAGATGTCCATCCATCATTCTCTGGCCTCCATATGCACCTGCACACAGAGATGCCCACATTCATACATCACATACACACACAGTAAAATGAAGTTAAAAATAAGACAAGTATTCTTATAATAAGACATGGTGGCATAGGCTTATAATCCAAATACTTGAGAGACTGAGACAGGAGCAGCAAGAGTTTGAGGCCAGCGGCTGGAGAGATGACTCAGCAGTTAGGAACATTTGCTGCTCTTCTAGAGGACCCAGGTTCAGTTCCCATCATGGAATTCTCATGGCAGCTCAAAACCATCTATAACTCCAGTTCCAGGGGATCTATGCTGGCTAGTTTTTAGGTCAACTTGACACGAGCTTGTATCATCTGAGAAGAAGGAACCTCAGTTGAAAAAATATCCCCCATCAGATTGGCCTGTCGGTAAGCCAATGAGATGATTTCTTGACTGATGATGTGGAAGGGCCCAGTCTGCTGTGGGTAGTGCTGTTCCTGGGCAGGTGGTCCTGAGGTGTGTAAGAAAGCAGGCTGAGCAAGCCAGGGAGTGGCTTTCCTCCATGACTTCTCCTCCGTTCCTGCCTCCAGGCTCCTGCCTTGAGTTTCTGCCCTGACTTCCCCCAGTGATGGAGTCTGACCTGAGAGTTGTAAAATAAAATAAACCCTTTCCTCCCCAAGTTACTTTTAGTCATGGTGTTTTATCACAGCAATATAAACCCTAACAGAAAAGAATCCAGTGCCCTCTTCTAGCCTCTGAGGGCACCATGTAAGCAGGTGGTGCACAAACATACATGCAGGCACAAACTCCCATACACACAATAAATTTTAAGAGGGGGCTGGAGAGATGGCTTAGTGGTTATGAACACTGGCCCCTCTTGCAAGGGACCCAGGTTCAATTCCCAGCACCCACACAGCAGCTCACAGCTGCTTGCAATTCAAACTCTAAGTGATCTGATGCCCTCTTTTGGCCTCCCATGGCACCAGGCATACACGTGATGCACATGAAAATAAATAAATAATTAATTAATTAAAGGGGAAAAAATGTAAAGAGTTTGAGGCCAGCCTGGGCTACATAGCGAGACTTTTCCTCAAAGCCAATAAAACAAAAAACTAAATGTTAATAAATATTGGTTGAATGACATTTTAGAAAGTATATGAAATTGTGAGTTCAGTGACTAGTATATATTAATGCTCAAAAATAGCATATAAACGAGAATCTGGGATAAACAAATTCATGGGCATCTCTGAGAGCAGTGTAACCTGGTGCTCTCTTCTCCAGGGAAAGCCTTCCAAATGTTTATACACCCCTGAGCACTTGGTAGGATATTGCTGATTCCATAAGTGTCCTCAAAGGAGCATTTTTGTCATTGTCTTTACTACAAAGTACTCTTTGGGGATTTTGTTGTTGTTGTTGTTATTGTTGTTGCTTGATTTTTGTTTTGTTTGTTTTTGGTTTTTTAAGACCGACTCACACTATGTAGCCCTGGCTGGCATAGTCCTTGCTATGTGGTCTCAAACTGACAGTGATCTTGCCTCAGCCTCCAGAGTGCTAGGTATACAGGCATGCATAACCTATGTGTGGCTGTAGAATTTTTTTTTTTAGTCTCTTTATTTGTGGGGCATATGTGTGGAGCTCAGAGGGAATTTGTGGGAATTGGTTCTCGCCTCCCACTGTGTGGGTCCCAGGGATCAAACTAAGGTTGTCAAATCTTTTTGGCAAGCACTTTCACATGCTGAGCCATCTCACCAGCACCAGTTTTAATGTGTGGTTGTTTTGGGTTGGGGAGAGCTGTTTGGTTGTTTGGGGGTCTAGAGATTGAACCTGGAGCCTTTTTTTTGTTTGTTTGTTTTTTGAGACAGGCTCTCACTGTGTAGTCCTGGCTGTCCTGGAACTATGTAGACTAGACTGGCCTTGAATTCACAGAGATCCACCTGTCCCTGCCTCCCAAATGCTCAAATCAAAGGTGTGTGCAGCCGTACCCGGCCAGCATTCATCTTTTGAACAACTATGCATTCCTTGTCCATATCTTGACATGCACTCCTGTTGTGATTTGTTGCTTGTGTTTTTATCCTCTACAAACTGGTAGTTTGATACTTGGTTCCTAGTGGGTAGTGGTTGTTTTGTTTTGTTTGTTTGTTTTTGTTTTTCTTTCTTTCTTTCTTTCCTTGGTAGTTTTCTTTTATAAACTGTGGGTGCTTTAAGATGCAGGGCCTTGGGCAGGCATCTCCATGACGGGTAAGGTGACCTGCTGACGTCCCACGCAACCCAAGTCAGAAGCTCATTTATTAATAAAAGGGGGACTTGTAGGGCCCTGGCCCCCGTTTTGGGTAACTGCTGCCTTGCTTGCGCACCTTGACCTTGAGATCCTCCCTATGCCAATTCCCTGCCAAGTTCCACCCTCCTGAATGCTTAAGAGAAGTTCCTTGTCTGTGTATCCTGAATAATGGGCGTTAACAGATTAGAAGCAAGATTGTAAAACATCAGTAGCGAACTTCTGCCCTCCAGGGTCCTCCCATTGTGCTGTAAGCCTGTATTTAAGATCTCCTCCCCCCTTCAATAAATGACATTCGGCATTTAAAATTAAAATATATATATACATATATATATAATTGAATGAATACTGCGAATGTGATTATGAATACCACAAATGTGATTAATATCATGAGTGTAATTAATGAATATCATGAGTGTAATTTAAAAAAATAAATAAATAAGTAAATTTAAAAAAAAGATGCAGGGCCTGGCTGACAAGATAGGCTGGTAGCGGTGGGCCTGTAAGGTGTAGGCAGCTCTGTGTCCTGATCCACCACACAGTGAACCAAATCCCTTGCCCTTCCACGCCCTCCCGCCATCATGGTGTGCAATTACAGCAGGTCTTCCTGCTGTCACGGATGGAAACCTCCAGAAACCTTCCCTCTGAAGTTGCTTCTGTTAGGGATTTTGGTCACAGCAACACGAAAGCTAACTGTAAAAACTAAGTTGTATATCAAGAACCCCTTTCTACCAAAACTGTCCTCTCTACTCCGCTTTCTTCCTCCCAATTCTTAATATAAATCCAGTTAAATGCATCCAGTAGCATTCAAGCAGTAGCCTGGGCTGCCTTAAAATTCATTCCAGTAGATTAATCCATTATCTCAGCCTTCCACAAAGTCTCATGGCAAAATGTAGACAAGTCTTGTCACACTGTCACAGGAATGCCTCTGATCCAGGTCCCGAGAAAGCGCTTATTCCCATCTGAAACCTCATGAGCATGGCCTTTACTGTCTGTACTCTGTCAGCTCTCACCAGACTAGACCAGGAATTTCAGTTTATAACATTCTGTCTTTCCGTAGCTGGAACTCCACTCCTCTAGACACCTCCTCTAACCCAGTTCTGGAGCATCTGAACTCCATCGGTAGGTAAACATCTCAGCAGCCCCACAGTCAGCCCCGCTTTTCTATGTTGCTCAGTTTCTCCTCGTTGTTGCAAATGCCTGGTGAAACTCAGGAGAGGAAACTTGGTTCTGGCTTACAGTTTCAAACAGAGTCATCTGGCTTCATGGCTTTGAACATGAATCAGTATTGTGTGAGTAGGAGGAGCTTGTGGCAAAAGAGGCTGCTCACTGCATGGCAGCCAAGAAGCAGAGAAAGCAAAGGACCCAGAAACAAGGTAGACCCTTCAGGGATGTACCCCAAGTGACGAACTTCCTCAGGATAGGCCTCACCTTGTTTCTGCCGCCTCTCAGTAATACCTTCAGATTATCAATCTGTCAATTAGTTAATCCACTGATTAGGTCAGAGCTTTCCTGATCCAGTCACTTCCTAAGAGTCCCACCTCTGGACTTTGCATTGAGGACCAAGGCTCCAACTCAGGAGGTTTGGGGAAAGTTTTCACATTCTTCTCATTCTTTTCAAAGATACATAGTCAAAGAGCTTTCCAGTCCTTTTGTGTATTTGCATATGTTTGTACAAAAATACATTCTATATCTTTTTCTTTAGTCTCCATTAGATTATATTGTGTGCATTGTTCTGCAGGGGCTTTTCAACATCACACCTTAATCTTCTTAACAGCCATATGATAGAACTAGAATAGTGTAATTATGTCCCAATTTAGTTGTTCTTTTTCCTACTGATGAGCAGTTAAGTATTTCTTGTTGTTTGGTTTTGTTTCACTATTACAAACAGTGCTGCAGTACACAATCTTTATGTGTGATGCTGAGCACAGACTTAGGAAACTAAGATAGACTCTTAGAGAATTGCTCCACGCGTGGTTATGGCATCTTAAATGAACAGCTACCACCATATTGTCCACTAGAAAGCCTTTACCACCTTACCGTAAACAATGTGTGAGAGATGTTTCCCTCATTCTCACCAAAATTCCAGAGCAACAGTCCTTTGGTTCAGTCCCTAGAACCACAAAATATGAAAAGAACAAAGGCAAATATTTAATTGACAATTTTCTGGTCACAAGTGAAGTAGTATCTTTTTCTGGCGTTAAGCTCTTTTGTATTGCTTCTGTGAGTTACTTGTTTGTGTCCTTTGTCCATTGAGCCAGTGAGTCATCTTACATCTGTCTGTAAGTCTGGCTGTTTAAATATTTGCTATGCTTCACTATGTATGTTACTAATTTTTCCAGATTTTTAAATCTCCTTTAAAACTTACGATACCTTTCATTGTACAGTCAGCCATCTATATCCACAGGACCTTGGATGGAAAATATTAGGCAGGAAAAAGAATCCCAGCAAGTCCTCCCAAAGCCAAGCTTGAATTGCATCACATGCTGTACTGAATCTGTGTACCTGACATGATACATAGGCACACCCAGTTAAGCTTCCTGCTCTTCACAGATCCTCTCTCCAGCAGTCAGTGTTCGAGCACGATTCTCTACATCTGCTGTAGCATCTGTGCTGTGTATAGGTAGCCTTAGGATGTATCTGTACTGACCATATATATGCTCTTTTTTCTTATTATTAGTCACTGAACCATCCAACATAACAACTGTGTAGATGGCATTTATGCTATCTTAGGTATTGTAAGTAACATATGGGGGCCAATGGTAGAGGACCTACCTTACCTAGCATACATAAAATCTTGGGCTTGGTCCCCAGCACACGCGCACCCCCCCCCCCCCCCCGCCCCCACGTGTAGAAGGTTGTAAAGAATAAGGAAGGATTTGCATGTTACATGCAAATACTACACAATACTGTATAGGGTCTTGAACGCTGGCAGATTGTGTGTGTGTGTGTGTGTGTGTGTGTGTTGTTTTAACTTTTACACGAGCATTTCTGTCATTTGAGTTGGACTGTGGGGTTTTTTTTTAGTGTATTTTTTAAATTATTTAATTTTATTTTATTTGCATTTGTATAAAGGTGTCAGATCTCCTGAAACGGGAGTTACAGACAGTTGTGAGCTGTCATGTGGGTGCTGGAAATTGAACCCAGGTCCTCTGCATGAGCAACAGGTGCTCTTAAAAAAACTATTGATCAGTCTCTCTAGTCTCTTTGCTTGAGCTTTCTCTTGGGCTTGGTCCCCCACACACGCTTTTCTATGTAAACATGTCAGAGCTTTTCTATGTAAACATGTCCTGGATCTTGCTATGTAGACTAGGCTGACCTTGAACTCATGGTGATCCTTCTGCATCTGCCTCTCCAATGCTTAAACTATGTGCCAGAACCCCACCTTTTGTGTAGTCCTTGCTGGACTGGTATTTGTCATATAGCTCAGGCTAACCTCAAACTCATGGCAGTCCTCCCTCAACCTCAAATGCTAGGATTGCTAGTGTGCACCACAGGCCTGGCTTGTCATTTTTTTTTACAGCTTCTGAATGCCTTGCATTTGGTAATGTTGTACCCATTCTTAGCCCAGGCACACCCCCTTAGCTTACTAACCCCAGAGATAGTTTCATTGAAAAATTCTGGGAGGCTTTATTTTATTTTCTAAGGTAGGGTCTCACTATGTAGCTCTGACTGTCCTGGAACTCACTATGTAGATCAGGTTGGCCTTGAACTCACTGAGATCCTCCAGCCGCTGCCTCTCAAGTGCTGGGAGTAAAGGTGTGCTCAGCTTTGCCCAGCCATGGCAACAGATTAGCCTAACTCTGATTTCCCACATATCCCTTTGGTCAAAGATATGCAGCTCCTTCTGATTGTCCAAACCTGGTGTGATCCGGAGGTCAATCCTGTTTCTACTCAAGGAACAGTTTCCCCACTGAGATTTAGGAGTAAGTAGGAGGGAAGGGGCACTCAAAAAGCAGGGAACCAGAGGCAGGTGGATCTCTGTGAGTTCAAGGTCAGCCTGGTCTACAAAGAGAGTTCCAGGACAGCTAGGGCTACACAGAGAAACCCTGTCTCAAGAAACAACATCATCATCATCATCATCATCATAATCAGGGAGCCCTCCAGTACATATGGGACTTCCTAGCTGTATAATTAGGCCAAGATGCACACATCCAGTCACTACCCTTCTTCAGAACCTTTGTTATGTCGTGTACCGTTTCCCCATGTGAACTCTAGAATTGGCTTGTTGAGTTTCATAAAAAATGTTGTTGGGCTCTTGATTGGGATTGTGTTAAATTTATAGATTCATTTACGGAGAGCTGACATCTTTACAGTATTAGATTTTTTTCATCCAAGGAAAAGATTGTCTTGCCACTTACTTGGGGTTTCTTTTATGTCCTTAAGTAAAGGTTTATAGTTTTCTTTATATAGGTCTTGCACATTTCCTGCTAGATTTATTTTTACTTGTAAGGTTTCTTTTGTTGTTATTGTGTATAAACATTTTCCCCCAATTACATTCTATAATTGATGGTTAGGGGTTATAAATAAAAGGTTGAATTTTTTAAATTGCTGTATAAATGACTGCTTGGTGTACTATAACATTATTTCATTGTTATGCCAATCTCCTTGGCATTTTTAGGTTAAATAATGATATCTGTCCATAGTAATCCTCTGATCCAGTATTTGTACTTCTTACTTACTTTTCACCTTTGATAGCATAAGTACACATCTCGTGCTGTGGTGATTGCTAATGCACATTTGGGATAGTTACCATGGGCTTAGAGCATGCAGCTTGCTGCTGCAGTTCAAGGGAGTTGCCCTATATTCCTCCTTCCTTTTTTTTTTTTTTTTTTTTTTTTTTTATCCTGGCGTGATCAGACACCAGACGGCCTAGGAATTGAACCCAGTTCCTCTGGAACATCAGTCAGTGCTCTTAACCACTGAGCCATCTCTCTCCTCTGCCCTATATTCCTTAATGCTAAAGTTTTATCATAAATACACATTGAACTTTATCAAATTTTTAAAAATTTCTTGAGAAATGACCATTTTTCTTCATCTGTTTAAGTAAGATTTTTCTAACTATAGTTATAAATAATATTAGCCTACATATTTCTTCTGTTCTTTTTGTCTACTCTTGGAATCAGAATTGTGGTGGTCTCAGAATGAATCAGGAGCTTCCTGTCTCTTCCTCTGTTCTTAAATCACTTATATAATATAAGGATGATATGTACATCTGCTATGGGATGTCCTGTATGTTTAATTGATAAATAAAATGCTGATTGGCCAGTAACCAGGCAGGAAGTATAGGATAAGTGGGACAAACAGAGAAGAGAGGCTGGGAGGTGGAAGCTGGGGGAAACGCCAGCCTGCCGTCCAGGGAGCAACATGTGAAGGCAACAGGTAAAGCCATGGAACACGTGGCAACATATAGATTAACAGAAATGGACTGAGTTTAAGTGTAAGAGCTAGTCAGTGGTAGGCCTGAGCTAATGGCCGAGCAGCTTAATTAATATAAGTTTCTGAGTGATTATTTTATAAGCAGTTGTGGGGTCCGTGGGACTGGGCAGGACTGGAGAAAACTCCAGCAACATACTTCTGCCAGCTAGGCCTTACTCACAACAGGTGTCTGCCACAAACTTCCAAAACAGTACTACTGGTTAGAGACCATGTTCAAACACATGAGCCTTTGGGGGACTTGTCACATTCAAACAGAACATTGTTATCTAAGCAAATCTGGTCCCTCCTAGCAGAAGCCTAAAAATATGTAAAGGTAGACATAGCTGCTCTTATTCCTCCTCTTCTTCTTCTTTTTTTTTTTTTTTTTTTTTTTTTTCTGAGACATGGTCTCACTATGTAACCCTGACTAGCCTGGAACTTGCTATATAGACCAGGCTGGCCTCTGTCTTCTGAATGCTGATATTAACAGTGTGTACTACCACATCTAGCCTGCACTTACTTTGAAATGGATAAAGAAAAAAATAGATATAAATATAGATGAATGCCAGTTACTAAATTATTACTTCAGTCCTACTTTGTACTTAGTTGAAGGCCAACGCAAGGATTTTCCACTTTGCAAGTTGTCTCCATTAAGAGACTTTTCTTCTCTTGGTCTCACTAGAGGGGGGTGAGAGAGAGTGGGGGGAAGGAGGAGAGAAGGGGAAGGGAGGTGGTTAGAATGAGAATGTTCCCACAGGTTCATATATTTAAATGCTAGGTCCCCAGAACTGTTTGGGAAGGATTGGGAGGTGTGTCCTGGTTAGAGTAGGTGTGGCCCAGTTAGAGGAGATATGTCACTAGGGGGTTGGGTTTTGAGGTTTCAAAAGTTCATGCCAGGCCCAGTGTGTGTATATGTGTGTGTGTGTGTGTGTGTGTGTGTGTGATGTATATAAAATCTGCATGCTGCCTACAGATCAGAATGTAGAGCTCTCAGCTACTACTCTGGCACCATGCCTATGTGTTTCCTGCCATGGTGATCATAAGCTAAATTGTAAGCAAGCCTCCAATTAAATACTTTCTTTTATAAGAGTTGCCTTGGTCAGTATGGCTCTTCACGGCAATAGTGACCTTAACTAAGACAGAATGAGAGTGATGTGTGACACTATTCCTGCATCACTAAAAGCCCACTCCCATATAGCCGGAATGTTTGTCAGTCCCGCCTGGCTATAAAATAATCACTCAGAGGCTTAATATTAATTACAAACTGTATGGCCTATGACTCAAGCTTCTTGCTAGCTAGTTCTTTTATCTTAAATTAACCTATTTCTATAAATCTATATGTTGCTACATGGTTGTGGTGTAACCAGTCTGCTGACATCTTGTTGCTCCTTCAGCGGCTGGTGTCTCTCTCGACTCCACTCTTTGTCTTGTCTTCAGTTTGAATGCACTACCTAACCTTATCCTGCCCTGCCATAGGCCAATGCAGCTTTATTTACTATCCAGTGGGAGTCACACTTATTCACAGCATACAGAAAGACATCCCACAACACTCCAGCATGGAAAGCTCAGGAAAGCTAGAAACCTAGAATTCACTGCACAACTACAGACAGCTCAACAAGGTGTGTCTTGGAGCCAGACCCATGGGTCTGAGCCTCTTCCAGACAGCTAGGCCTAGCTGATGTGACAGTGTCTCTCCCTAATCCTTACAGCTTCTTTATGCTTGGGGAAAGGATGGACCTAGTGAGCCCAGACAGTTTCAGAGACTCCCTGAGCTTACAAGCTTCCTGAACTATTTCACCTCCCATGGAGCATCTGTGTTTAAGGCTGTCTTCTGAAGAAATTGCCCCATGACAGAAGTTAAGGCTGGAGGAAGCTGGAATTCAGCTCTTGTTACTAGTTACAAACCCTGTGGAAAAGGATGAAGTTAGATCTTTATACCATATACAAAATAAGTGAATTTAAAACTTAAAGAGCTAAAACTGTGAATCTCTTAAAAGAAAGTCTTCGGGATTCTATGGACAAGGGGGGGTCAAGATCATGATGGGGAAATCTACAGAGACAACTCAACTAAGCTCGTGGGAACTCATGAACTTTAGACCAACAGCTATGAAGCCTGCATGAAACCAAACTAGGCCCTCTGCATATGGAGACAGTTGTGTAGCTTGGTCTGTTTGAGGGGCTCCTGGCAGTTGAATCAGGATCCATCCCTGGTGCATGAGAGCTGGCTTTTTGGAGCCCATTACCTATAGTGGGATGCCTTACACAGTCGTGATGCAGGGGAGGGGCTTGGACCTGCCTCAACTGAATGTACCAGGCTTTGCTGACTCCCCATGGGAGGCTTTACCCTTTTGGAGGAGGGGGTGAGGGTGGGGGGATGGGGGTGGGGGGTCAGGGGGAAGGCTAGGGGGGAGCCAGAGGAGGGATGAGAGGGGATCTGTGGTTGGAATATGAAACGAATTAAAAAGAAGAAGAAGAAGTCTTAAAAAAAAAAAAGTAAAAAATAAAATTTAAAAAAAAAGTCTTCATGGCTGGGTGTGTCAGTGATTACTGGGTGTGTCAGTGATTACTGGGTGTGTCAGTAGCACGGCCAGTGAAAGAAGAAATGAACTGGACTTCATCCAGATTAAACTGTCCAGAATCAAAAACAGTACCAAGAGAATAAAAACACAGCCCACAAAATTGAAGCAAATACTTGTTAATCATTTTTATCAGAGTATTAATAGCCAGAGTTAATGAAGAACTCCCACAACTCAACAACAATTTTTAAAAATCCAATTAAAAAACAGGCAAATAACTTGAATCAACATTTCTCCGAAGATGATACACAAACAGCCAATAAACGTGTAAAATGATGCTTTCCAACATTAATGATCAAGGAAATGCAAATCAACCCTGAGATAAGATACCACTTCACAGTCATTAGACAGCTGCTACTCAAAAACAAAGCCAGAAATGTTGGTGAAGATGCGTAGAAATGGGAACCCTTCTCATAGCCAGTGGGAATATAAAATGATACAACCATTGTGGAAAATTGCTTGAAAGTTAGAGAATTATTGTATGATCCAGTAATCCCACTTCTGGGTTTATACCCAAAAGAATTGAAAGCAGGATGTGAGCAAATATTTGCACACTAGTGTTCATAGACACATTATCCACAGTAGTTAAAAGTGGAAACCACGTTGTCGTAGTCAGTGTTCTGTTGCTGTGAAGAGACAACATGACTATAGTAAGTAACTTTTATAAAGGAAAGCATTTAATTGGGGCGGACTTAGAGTTTCAGAGGGTTAGTCATTGTCATCATGGCAGGGAGCGTGGCGGCATGCAGGCAGACATGGTGCTGGAGAAGCAGCTGAGAGTTCTACATCTGCATTAGCAGGCAGCAGGAAGAGTGTGACACTGGACCTGACTTGGGCTTTTGGAGCCTCAAAGCTCACCCTCAGTGACATACTTCCTCCAACAAGGCCATACCTACTCCAAAAAGGCTACACCTCCGATCCCTCTCAAGTTGTACCTGCAACAAATTTACTTACAGTACCACTCCCTGATGACTAAGCATTCAAATATATGAGTCTGTGAGGGCAATTCTTATTCAAACTACCACACACATGAATGTACCAACACCTGAATGGATAATGAAATATTATTCAACCATTTTTTAAATAGTGAAATTCTGGGACATGCTGCAACATGTTGAACCTTGAAAACTTTTTATCAAGTAAAATAAGCCAAACACACAAAAAAGACAAATATGCTCCATCCAGCAAGGCTTGCTTCTGGAAACCCAAAGAAAGGATAGACATATGTACAGAAAGGCTGGACTAGGTGGGCTATGCTCTCTGATGGAAGGTATCTACTACCACAACTTGGAAACTCAGCCCATTTATTGTATACCGCATAAGCAGCAGGTTAGCTAGTCCTGGTGGGCAGTCTCTGTAGAGGAACGGTCTCAGGTTGCAGTCATCCCAAAGGAGAAAGCTCTGGTTGCTAGTTTTTGGACACAGCCAGGACCAGAGAACAGCTTTGCCAGTTCCCATGGGTCTGAGGCAAAGCCATGTCAACAGAACACATTCACTCAGGACTTCATCCACTCCCTCATAATATTACATGATCTCTTTATATAAAGAACCTCTAATAATAACCAGCAAGATGGCTCTGTGGGTAAAAGGCACTTGAGACTAAACATTAAGACCTGAGACCCGCACAGTGGAAGAAGAAAACCAGCTCCCACAAGGTGTGCTCTGATCTCTACCCATGCACCCTGGAACACATATACATACAAATAACTATATAAATGAAAATGTGATTTAAAGATTTAAAGAGCCCACACTAGGCAAATGATGTAAAAAAGAATTTACAAGGAACTGGGGAGAAGGCAGAGTGATGAAGTAATGGCGTATTTCAGTTTGGGATGATGTAGAAGGACAGTGGTGGAGCTAGTCATGGCGCTCACCCAGAATCCCAGCCCTTTGGAAGCTGAGACAAGAGGAAACAATTGTTGTGAATCATAGGCAGAGTGGAGAGCAGAGTGAGACTCTTTCTGAACGAAAGGGAGTGGGTGGGGACAGTCAGCTGGCTCGGGGTGAAAACATCTGCCACGCAAGTGTGACAACCTGAATTTGATCCCTAGGACCCACAGTGCAAGGAGAGAACCAAGTCCTGAAAGTTGTCCTCTGACCTCCACATGCATACTATGACGTACATTATATGCTTGTACAGGCACACACACAAAATAATGGACAGAAAACAAAGACAACAGTGATAGCCAGCAGTGGTGGTGCACGCCTCTGAATCCCAGCACTAGGAAGGAAGAGGCGGGGACAACTTTTAGAGTTCTCTCCTACCATCATTTGGATCCCAGGATCCAACTCAGGTTGTCAGGTTTGGCAGCAAGTACCTTTGTGAGTTGAGCCATCTAGTTGCCCACACATACACACTTTTAACATCGTGTGTGTGTGTGTGTGTGTGTGTGTGTGTGTGTGTGTGTGTGTGTTTAAAAAAAAACCTTGCCGGGCAGTGGTGGCACACGCCTTTAATCCCAGCACTGGGGAGGCAGAGCCAGGCGGATCTCTGTGAGTTCGAGGCCAGTCTGGGCTACAGAAGAAGATTCAGGACAGGCACCAAAACAACACAGAGAAACCCTGCCTCGAAAGAAAAAAGAAAAAGGAAAAATACCTTATTGTCTTGCTCAGGCTGGCCTCCAACTTGTGGTAATCCTGTTACCTCAGTTTCTTGATAGCTGGGATTACAGGTTTGCACCACCATGCCCAAATCTTCAGTATTTTTTTAATTTTTTTATTAATTATATGTATGTTCCTGTATGTGGGTGTGCACACAAGTGCAGGTACTCACAGAGATCAGAGGTGTAAGATGCCCTTGGGACTGGAGTTATAGATGATTGTGAGCCATCTGATGTGAGCACCAAGTGAACTTGGGTCCTCTGATGACCAGTACATATGTGCTTAACTGCTGAGCCATCTCCCCAGCCCTCCTCAGTATTTTCAAGACAGTATAACTGGAGAGCACTCCTTGGTGCAAAGATTCCATGTATTGTATCTTTCTCTACACCCAGGCTTTGTTGTGATGTGTGATCCAAGGGATGATTGACTGACCACTAAGCATGAGATAGAGTCAGACATCAGCACTCTCAGCTCTAAATGGCTATCCCTGTCCCTGTGTCTCTGCGGCCAGGAGGAACGCTCCAGTTGGATTACATAGTGCGTACAGGCCTGTGTGCACTGCTCCTAGCCGGTTGTTGCAATTTCAAGTACAGTGATTCCAGAGCCTCACTCGAAATAACACACTTCTCCTTTTTGTTTGTTTCCCTCTTCAAAGACCTGAAGATGAGATATTTTTAAAGCGACTTTCTAGTGCTTACTTGGTGGAAAAGGACTACGATGCTCCCCTTTTCTACAGAGAAGAAGGAAACAGGAAATTCCAAGAGAAGGACTATGCAGGTGCTGCAGTGCTGTACTCTAAGGTAACATGCATGCAGCCCCACAGTTGCAAGAGGCATGCTCTGCAGAAGTCAGAGGGTTTTTGTTTTGTTTTGTTTTTTGTCGACATTTTGGATTGGATATGGGGGGAAATGATAGAATTCTGTTGTTGATTATATTCTCAAACAAAGGGTAGTGTATATATCCTGAGTTTTGGAAGATTCTTCCCGTATTCCTTTAGATTCATAGTGGCCACAAGCATATTGGCCCTTTGCTCTGCTTTGCCGGGTGATAGATCTCACTGAATTATATGCCATTTTTATCTGAAGAACTGATGGAAATTTTAGCTTAATAGTCCTAATTTAGTGAACAGCTAGATTTTTTCATAAGCAAATACTTTATTATATATACATATATACTCCTTTTTTTTTTCCCCAGTTTCTCAAGGCAGGGTTTCTCTATGTAGCCGCCAGGACTGTCCTGGATCTCGCTCTGTAGACCAGGCTGGCCTGGAAATCACGGAGATCCACCTGCTTCTGCCTCCCGAGAGCTGGGATTATAGGTGTGCACCACCACCACCACCACCCAGCAACAGCTAGATTTTTAACTAGCCACATGCTAGCTTACAAGTATAATAACTTAAGCTGAGCATGGTGACACTTGCCTTTAATTCCAGTGCTCAGGAAGCAGAGTCAAGTGGATCTCTATGAGTTCAAGGCTGGCATGATCTACATAGCAAGCTCCAGGCCAGCCTTGGCTATATAGTGAGACCATATCTTGATAAAATAAATAACCAGAATGACTTAAATAAAGTCAAAAAAGAAAATAAGTGCATTTGCCATAGCCCAACCAAACTAGGTTTCATTGGTTGTTTTACTCTTTGGGGGTCCACCACCCAGCTCTCAAATAAATGCAGAGACTTTTTCTTACTTATGAATGCCCAGCCTTAGCTTGGCTTGTTTCTAGCCAGCTTTTCTTAATTTAAATTATCCTGTCTACCTTTTGACTCTGGGCTTTTACCTTTCTCTATTCTATATACCTTTCTTTACTTCTTACTCTGTGGCATGATGTGTAGCTGGGTGGCTGGCCCCTGACACCCTCCTCTCCTCCTTTCACTCCCCATCTTCTCTTCCCAGATTTCTCCTCCCATTTATTCTCTCCACCTACAGTCCTGCCTATCCTTTCTACTGCCTCGCTATTGGCCATTCAGCTCTTGATTAGACCAATTAGGTGTTTTAGGCAGGAAAAGTAACACAGCTTCACAGAGTTAAAACAAATGCAACATAAAAGAATGTAACATATCTTCAACTAATATTCCACAACAGTTGGTCATCAGTTAACATATTTTGTTTTGTCTTTTTGTTGCTGTTGTTGTTTTGTTTGTTTGTTTGGTTTTGGTTTTTTTGTTGAGACAGGGTTTCTCTGTGTAGCCCTGGCTGTCCTGGAACTCTCTTTATAGACTAGGCTGGCCTCGAACTCACAGAGATCTTCTTGAGTGTGCAATCACTGCCTGGTCCATCAGTTAACATATTACTGATAGTGGCAGTCAATAGATACTTTATATTACACTAACTATGACCAAGCTATATTTTTTCAATTATTATTTTATGTATATGGGTTTTTGCCTACATGTATGTCTGTGTACCACATGCGTGCTTGGTGCCTGAGGAGGCCAGAAGAGGACATCAAATCTCCTGGGACTAGAGTTACAGACTGCTGTGAGCCACCATGTGGGTTCAGAGAATCAAACCCATGTCCTCTGGAAGTGCAGCCAGTGTTCTTAGCTGCTGAGGCATCTCTCCAGCCCCACCGAGCTAGATTTTGAAGCAGAATCATGGCTTTTAATACTGTGTTACTCTTACTGACCTATTACCATGGTGCCCTAGGAAAATTCTTTCTATTGCTTTTTCAGAAATTTACATGAGCTTAAAGCAAGACTATGTCAGACTCTTTTTTCTTTCTTTTTTTTTTTTTGACTTTTTGAGACAGGGTTTCTCTGTGTAGTTTTGGAGCCTGTCCTGGATCTCACTCTGTAAACCAGGCTGGCCTCGAACTCACAGAGATCCGCCTGGCTCTGCCTCCCAAGTGCTGGGATTAAAGGTGTGCGTCCCCACCGCCCGGCTGTGTCAGACTCTTGATCTGTGATCTTATACAGTAAAAGAATGGGGTGAGCCTGTATGTTGGCATACTCCTGTAATCCAGGTTTCAGGGAGGAAGGAAGATCAAGAGTTGAAGGCCGGTCTCAGCTTTGTACCAAGTTTGAGGCTAGCTGAACTGTTGGAGAGCCTGTCTTAGAGGGAGAAAATAATGTAAGAGGGTGAAGTGAAGTGTAGCTCCTTGTTACACATTTGCCAGTGTGCATGAAGCTAGGTCTGATTCCAAACACTGGAACTGGGGTGTTGTAGCCCTTCTGCACCTTTAAAAAGTCAATATTCAGGGCCGGAGAGATGGCTCAGTGGCTAAGAGCATTGGCAGCTCTTCCAGAGGTCCTAAGTTCAATTCCCAGCAACTACATGGTGGCTCACAACCATCTATAGTGGGATCTGATGTCCTCTTCTGGTATGCAGGTGTACATGCAGATAGAGCACCATATACATAAAATAAATAAATCTTAATACATTTTTTTTAAAAAAGTCAATATTTAACACTTGGAATTAATTTCCCAAAAACTATCAAAGCTACAACAGCCATTCTGCAAACATAAAAGCCCTACTTTGTAATGGTATAATAAAGTGTTTGGCTTCAGTTTTATGCCTTTACATCCTAAACATGATCCCATGGAAAATTGTTCAAGGAAAACAGGCAAGCTAAGAAAGGAGGGGCCAGAGAGATGCTCAGAGCTTGAGAGCACTTGCTCTTGGAAAGACCATGGCACATGGTGGTTCACCCCACCTCAGGGGTCCAAGACCCTCTTCTGGCCTCCACAGGTACCCACACTCACACATGCACGTAATTCTAAAAATAAAATAAAACTTTTAAAATGAGCTCTAGAATGATTTTGACATCAGCCTGGGCTACATGAGACCCTGTCTCCAGAAGGAAAAGATGAGGGTCTGCTGGATGCAGAGGGAGAAGCACTTCCTGTTTCACGAAGCTGGCATTTTGGTGATTATGGTACTTTGTAATTTTATAGAGAGCTGCTATTTTCTTTCTTTTAAAGTAATGCTTGTTGTTTTTGTCTGTAAAAGTAATAAATGTTACTTTGGAAAATATAGAGAAGTATAAAGAGTAAAAAAAAAGTCATAACCAGCGATAAGTACTGTTAACATTTCTGCCTATAACCAGGCAGGCAGCCTTTCTTGTGTGAGAATGTGTTTTTCTTTTATAAAATTGGGATAATGCTGCACTTACTGTTCTGTAACCTGCTCTTTCCCTTCAACAATTTATTGGACCCATTTTCTCATGGTATTAAATTTTCTGCTCTAAGTCATTTTCCATAGCTAACTCAGTGTTCTATTACAGAGAAGAAATGTACTTAATTTAACATCTAATATTGGTGTATTATTTGGCATTATGATGCTATAATAAGCATCTCTGTATAAATATGTATATACAACTGATTTTTGTTTAGGATGAATTAGTAGGAGGGTAGAGTGCTGGGTCAGAGGGAGTGTTTTCAAGCCTTAGATGCTGAGGCTGGATTGTTCTCCAGGAAAGAACTAGTTAACATCTATTCTGACAGAATGAGAATGTTCGTTTCTCCATGTCTTAAACAACGCTGGTTAGTATTACATATTAATATTTTGTTAATTTTCGAGGCTAGGAAATGTGTTCATATCGTTATATTTTAAAAGTTGCAAGAATATATAGTGTGCTTTCTTTTCCTGTCCCCAGTCCAACCTCATCTCCATCCCCGTAAGCTGGCCTTGTTACATATACTGTACATAAGGCATGTATAGATAGGGGATAAAAACAGCCAGCATAGTGGCAGTAACCTCCAGGTACTTGAGAACTGAGGCAGGAGGATCATGACTCCAGGAGCCAAGGCTAGTCTGGGCACCATAATAGCCCAGGCTGGCCTCAGACTCTTATGCAGCTAAGCCTCCCCCTCCTGCCGCCATTTGCCATGTATTGGAGTTACAGGTGTGCACCACCATGCCCAGCTCATTCATTTTTCGTATACAAAGAATGAGCTTCACTGTGACATCTTCATCGTGTATAATGCATGTCATTGTGCCTGTTCATCCCTCTCTGTCTTCTGTCCTCTTCCTTTTCTGCACTCGTCCTGTCCCCTCAAGCACCCCCCCCTTTTCTTTTGCATGGTGTTAGGAAACAAACGTGGGTCTTAACGAATCCTAGGCAGGAGGTGTACCACTGAGCTGTATTGCTAGCCCCTCTTCAGCTCTTTTAGATCCTAGCCCTTAAAAAATAAAGAACCATCCAGTGGTAGTGCACGCCTTTAATCCCAGGACTCAGGAGGGAGAGGCAAGTGCATCTCTGAGTTTGAGGCCAGCCTGATCTACATAGTGAGTTCCAGGACAGCCAGGGCTACACAGAGAGACCCTGCTCAAAAGAAAAAAAAAAAAAAAGAAAGAAAAAGAAATAAAAATAAGATTGAAAAATAGGACTGGACTGGGCATGATTATCATACCTGTAATCCCTGCCCTTAGGAGGTAGAGGCAGGAGGATTGAGAATTTGAGGTTGAGACTGAAGAGATGGCTCATCAGTTAAAAATATGTACTGCTCTTAAAGAGGACATGACTTTGGCTCCCAGCACCTTTCTGTAGCTCCAGCCCTAACAGATCCTCAGACACTGTTCTCAAGTGTATATGCATGCACATAATTTTTTTTTCTTGGTTTTTAGAGACAGGGATTCTCTGTGTAGTACTGGCTGTCCTGGAACTCACTCTGTAGACCAGGCTGGCCTCAAACTCACAGAGATCCGCCCACCTCTGCCTCCTAAGTGCTGGGATTAAAGGCATGTGCCACCTACGCCCAGCTACACATAACTTTTTTATTATTATTTTAAGAGCTCTAGGTGGGCCAATGAGATTGCTCATTGGGTAGAGGCAGTTATGCAAAGGCCTGAATGACCTGAGTTCAATTTTTAGACTCTGCAAGATAACAGAAGCAAACCAACCCCTGAGAGCTGTCCTCTGACCTCAATACATACGGCATGGTATGAGCGCAGGTGCACACATGCACACACATAAGTGCAGAAAATATAGCTGGGCAGTGGTGGTCCATACCTTTAAGCCCAGCACATGGCAGGCAGATATCTGAGTTCAAGGCCAGCTTGGTCTATCGATCGATTTCCAGAACAGCCAGGGCTACACAGAGAAACCCTGTATCAAAAAACAAATAAGCAAAATATACATATATACATATATACATATATTTTTAGAACTGAAGGCATAGATCAGTGGTAGGTTTTGTTTTTTGTTTG
This sequence comes from Peromyscus aztecus, assembly GCA_902168405.1. Lineage (NCBI taxonomy): Eukaryota > Metazoa > Chordata > Mammalia > Rodentia > Cricetidae > Peromyscus > Peromyscus aztecus. The sequence continues at coordinate 23,362 of CABHPQ010166062.1, forward strand.
TTTGTTTTTTGTTTTTCGAGAGACCCAGTTTTGGTGCCTGTCCTGGATCTTGGCTCTGTAAACCAGGCTGGCCTCCCAGCTCACAGAGATCTGCCTGGCTCTGCCTCCCAAGTGCTGGGATTAAAGACGTGCGCCACCACCGCCCCAGCTAGATCAGTATTATAATGCTTACTTAGCTTGCATGAAGCTCTGGCTTTTAAACCTAGCACCCCACCCCAATATATATTTCCTATATATTTCTGAATTGTATCACTCGTTAGCAGACTAGTTTATACTACCACTGGCAACTAGTTTATAGTTAGCAGACTAGTTTATACTACCACTGGCAACATGCTGACAGTGCCTGTTCTCCCGCTCCGTTGTCAAGTAGTCTGCTCTTGGTTTCGTTTTCCTTGACAAATTGATGGGTGAAAAAGTATTTCCGCTAGCCTAGAACTCACAGAGATCTGCCTGCCTCTGCCTCCCAAGTGGTGTGCACCTTTAATCCCAGTGCTAGTCTCCATAGTGAGTTCCAGGACAGCCAGGACTACATAGAGAGACTTGGTCTCAAACAAACAAAGACAGAGTCGTTTGTATGTCCCATAAGGACTGTTCATATCTTTTGCGTATTTTTATTGAATTATCAGTGACTTGTTATTGACCTTTTGAATAGTGAAGTAAAAGTTAGCTCTTTGTTTATATGTATTTACATTTTGATGTTGCCTTGATTTGTTTGTATTGTGAAGGATACATATGTATATGAGATATGATATATATTCACATATATATACGTGTATGTGTATATATATATTTATAATACTAGAAATGGAACCCAGAGCTTACCATATGGTAGGCAAGCACCTTGCCACTAAACTCTATCTCTAGCCTTTATGGACTCAAGTTTATTATCCTTTTATGATTTCTAGAGTTTTGTTTTTGTGATTTTTCTTTTTCTTTCTTTTTTTCTCTCTTTTTTTTCCCCTTAATATTTTTGAGACTGGGTTTCACCCGGCCAAGCATAGCCTCAAACTTTGTAGCAGAAGCTGGCTTTGAACTGCTGATCCTCCTTCCTCCACTTCCCAAGTGCTGGGATTAAGGCATGTGCCACCATACCCAGCAACATCTGGGTTTTTATTGGAGTTTGAAAGGGATTCCTCCAACTTTACTTTGGACTCTTCATGGTTTCTTCCAGAGTTATTACTCATTTGTTACATTAAGAGTTTGGTCCATTTACACTGGACCTGGTGGCACAGGCCTGCGATCCCAGCTACTTGGGAAGTTGAGGCTGTGGGATCATGAACTCAAGGTCTGTCTGAGTGACAGTGAGTTCAAGGTCAGCCTCGACAGACTAGTAGACGTGGCGGAACTGTGTCCGACGCTGCCGTGTTCAGCGCTGGGTCTTCATTTTCTCGTTGATCTTCAGAGGTCTGCCAAAGGGAAATGACAGAGAAGTAGCTGAGACAGAAAGGTTCAGTATTTTTTTCCAATTATGTTAAGTCTTAGTAGTAGATTCCTCAATATCAGAAAAGATTAGAAATGCTACTTCCCACTTGTCCCTTTGACCAGCTCTTTGTTTTCCAGGGAGTGTCGCATTCACGGCCTAACACGGAGGGTATTTCACTGTGCTATGCCAATCGCTCTGCAGCCCTCTTCCATCTGGGTCAGTATGAAGTGAGTATTGAGTTAGCTGGAGTCCTGCCTGTGTCTTCAGTGGAAGACAAGGTCCTGTCTGTTTCTTCTGACTCATGTCACCTCCCACAGGTGACATGAACAATAGTGCTAGTTGACAAGAAAAAGCTATGGCATTGTCCATAGGGATGGACCTGATACAATAGGCCAGCACTTCTCCATGTCTAAATCAGCCAGACGTGTTGCTAATAGTACTTTAGATTCCAAGTATGTCAAGATATCAGCTCGTTCATTTGTTTCTTCTGAATAAGCAGGGCATGAGGACAGGAGAGATGGCTCAGTGGTTAAGAGCACCAGCTGCTCTCCCAGAGGACCTGGGTTTGATTCCCAGCATCCACATGGCAGCTCGTCGTGGGCTATAACTCCATTTCCAGGAGATCTGACATCCTCTTCTGGCCTCTGCAGGTACCAGGTGTCATGCAGGCATGTGGTGCACAGACATATATGCAGGCAAAACATATATACATAAAATAGCAGATTAAAAAAAGAAATTAAATAAGTAAGGAATGCTTAAGATTATCCCTCTTGGCCAGGCAGTGCTGGCGCATGCCTTTAATCCCAGCACTCGGGAGGCAGAGGCAGGCGGATCTCTGTGAGTTCGAGGCCAGCCTGGTCTACAGAGCGAGTTCCAGGACAGGCTCCAAAGCTATATAGAGAAACTGTCTCAGGTTTCCTGCTGACCTCCCACGCAACCCAAGTCAGAAGCTCATTTTTTAATAAAAGGGGAACCTGTAGGGCCCTGGCCCCCATTTTGGGTAACTA
>CABHPQ010166062.1:25891-48020 GCA_902168405.1 Peromyscus aztecus
GTGTATCCTGAATAATGGGTGTTAACAGATTAGAAACAAGATTGTAAAACATCAGTAGCAAACTTCTGCCCTCCGGGGTCCTCCCATTGTGCTGTAAGCCTGTATTTAAGACCTCCTCTCCCCTTCAATAAATGACATTCGGCATTTAAAATTTAAAAAATATATTTTTTTATATATATATAATTGAATGTATGTATATATTTTATATATATAATTGAATATATAATGAATGTATATATATAATTGAATGAATACTGTGAATGTAATCTATGAATACCACAAATGTGATTAATATCATGAGTGTAATTAATGAATATCATGAGTGTAATTTAAAAAATAAATAAATAAAAAAAAATAAAATAAAATAAAAAACTTTGTCTCAAAAAACAAACAAAAAAAAAAAAAAAAGATTATCCCTCTCCTTACAGCTCTTCTGCAGTAAGCATGGAGAGTATGAAAGCGAAAGCCTTTCTTCTTATCCCATAATTGCTGCAGCAAGAACAGAAACAACAGTGGAACATTGTGTCCTTGGAGCTTAAGTTGGGAACTGACAAAAATCAGATCTGTTTTTGGAAGATACCCATACCCTCTGAAATGTGTAGTAGCAAGGCCTAAGGACAAGCTCTAAAATATCATCCCACCCATGTAGGAATTCTACACAAATTCAGTTACACACTGGAATTTAGGGCTGTTGGAGTAGTCACATGTTCACACTCACTGCCCTTCATGGTAAACTAGAAGAGCAAGAATCTCTCTGGGCATGGTAGTACACAACTGTAATCCTAGCATGGACAAGGCATGCTATATGTTTGTAGCTAGCCTGGGCTACATAGTTAATACTGTCCAATCAGAGCTGCTACTAACAACTGAAAAATAAAAATCCAGTATATTGTCTTGTTTTGTTTTTAATGGAGTGTACAAGATGTCTCTGATTTTGTTCAGATGGCTACAGAACCAGGAAAAACTGCTGCTGTTGCTATTAATTCATAACATACTGCTATGATTTGACTTTTACTATATCTGTAAGTGTGTATATGTGTGTATATATACATATATATGTATATATATATATAATTTGAATTTGGGGAAGCTTTAGCTGTGCTGTCAACTTTGGAAAACAGCATCCCAGTTTACCATGTTAAATAGGCATTGTACAGAAATCAACAGCCATATTGGTCTAGACACATTAAACTTAATTTTTCCATTTATATAAAAGTAATACACTGTATTAAATATTCAAATTCTTATCTACATGAGTTTGATCATAGAAAATAACAAAATATTCTCTAAAGAAAAAAGATCCAAGAATCTGACTCTGGCTGTCCTGGCACTTACTCTGTAGACCACGCTGGTTTCAAACTCACAGAGATCCACTGTCCTCTGCCTCTAGAATGCTGGAATTAAAGGTGTTCACCATCAAACCTGGCAGAGTCTACTTTGACTCCCTTTAATTTTTTAAGACTTTTTGCTCTTAAAAAAACAGGACTAGGGTGCTGGAGAGATGGCTCAGAGGTTAAGAGCACTGACTGTTCTTCCAGAGGTCCTGAGTTCAGTTCCCAGCACCCACTTCTGGTGTGCAAGGTTACATGGGGGCAGAATGTTGTATACATAATAAAAAATAAATAAATCTTGAAAAAAAAAAAAAAACCAGGACTATTGAGCTGGTCTCGGTGAGACAGGCTTCATCTTTAATCTCAGCACTCGGGAGACAGAGATAGGCCTGTGGGTTTGTGCCAGCCTGGTGTACATAGAGAGTTCTGGGCCAGCCAAGGCTACAGCAAAACTTTGTCTCAAAACAAACAAACAAACAAACAAAAAAACCCAGAACTGATTAATAAGAAAAATTAGATATAATACTCTCAACAAGTATTACTAGTCACTCAATGAAAAGATCACATAGGTGCTGAAATCAGTCCCCAGCATAAGGAAAGAAAGAAGAAAGGAGGAGAGGGAAGAGGGGAAGGAAAGGAAGGGAGAGGGAAGGAAGCGGGAGGGAGGGAGGAAGAAAGAAAAGGAAAGATCAGGAAGCAGAGCAGTGGATGTAAATTGAGGCCTAAGCTCTCATTGAAACTGTCCACTTGGATGACCCTTTGTGTGCCTGTGGTTTTCAGTTGTCAGTACACAGGAAAGAGTAGAAATCAAGAGTCATCCTGGAATTTCCTTTGTTTTCAGGCATGTCTTAAAGACATAGTGAGAGCAGGAATGCATGGGTATCCTGAAAGACTGCAACCCAAGATGATGCTGCGGAAGACAGAATGCCTGGTGAACCTGGGGAGACTGCAGGAGGCGAAGCAAACCATCACTGACCTTGAAAGCAGCCTCACTGCCAAGCCAACACTGGTACCTTCCTCTCATCAAATTCTGCAGAGGAGCCTCCATCATCTGAAAATGAAGATCCAGGAGAAGGAGACTCTCCCAGAAACCTTCCCAGCAGCTCTCAGCAGAGCCTTGGAGGATATGGCCCTGGGGGAGGAGAACAGACAGATTTCTGGGGCATCCTGCTCTGTCAGCTTACACACCGACCCTTTGAAAGGCCGCCATCTAGTTGCCACAAAAGACATTCTCCCAGGAGAACTCCTGGTGAAGGAGGATGCTTTCGTAAGTGTCCTTAACCCAGGAGCAATGCCACCACTGCATCCTGGCCTAGAAAACAAGTGGGATACCAGAGTTACCAATGGAGACCTCTACTGCCACCGGTGTCTGAAGCACACTTTGGCCACAGTACCCTGCGGGGGCTGCAGCTATGCCAGGTATTGCAGCCAGGAATGTATGCAGAAGGCGTGGGAGTGTTACCATAGCACAGAGTGTCCTCTGGGGGCGCTGCTTCTCACGCTTGGGGTCTTCTGCCATGTGGCTCTGAGGATGACTCTTTTAACCAGATTTGAAGATGTTGACGAAGTTGTCAGGGTGCTTTGTGATGAGACTGGTAACAAAGACATCTGTTTACCTGGAAACAAGAATCTGGTCAAGACACTTGATTATACAAATCAGGGGGAGAGTGAAGAGAACTGCAAAAAAGGTGAAACCCTAATTCCTGGGTGCAGTGCCAATGGGAAGTATGAAAGTAATTATAACGCTGTCTTCAGCCTTTTGCCTCATACTGAAAAACACAGCCCGGAACACAAATTCGTCTGCGCCGCCAGTGTCTCTGCGCTCTGCAGGCAGCTCAAAGCAGCCAGCTCGCAGACCCAAACCGAGAGCTTCAAGTCCTCCAGGGGGAGAGCAGTGACTCCAGGATTGTGTGCAGATGTGACTGTTTGGGGACTGGCCATGCTGCGACACATGCTGCAACTGCAGTGCAATGCCCAGGCAATAACCTCCATGAGGCACACAGGTGAGACAGAAACCACTGGTTTTCAAAGCTCGTGTTTAAGGAGGCAAGAACTATGAAGGAAGACTAGCGTCAAACGAGTGAGTCAGTGACTGAGAGGAAAACACAGCTGTCTTATATCATCGTACTCTCAAGAAGCTTTGTGTGCACCTCTGTAATCCGAACTTGGGAGATAGAGACAGAGTGATTAGGAGTTCAGGACAGCCTCAGCTGTATAGCAAGTTTGAGGTCAGTCTCCGCTACATGAGACCCGTCTCTTAAAAACTTAAGGAGCCAGAGCTGGGGGTGGCCCACACCTTTAATCCCAGCAGTTAGGGGTCAGGCAAGCGAATCTCTGAGTTCAAGGCCAGCCTGGTCTACAGAGTGAGTTCCAGGACAAACAGGGCTACACAGAGAAACTGCTCTCTCAAAAAGAACCTATGGAGCCAGGCATGGTGGCACACGCCTTTTATCCCAGCACTTGAGAGACTGAGGCAAGTAGATCTCTCAGTTCAAGGCCAGCCTGGTCTATATAGCAAGATCCCCATCAGCCAAGGCTATACATAGTGAGATCCTGTCCCAAAAGTTAATAATAATTAACTAATTAATTAAAATTTAAAGACTGAAATATTTTAAACGTTTATTTATTTTCTCTGTGCTGTGCATGTCGCAGTCACAGGAGTCAGTTCTCTCCTGCCATGTGTGTCCTGGGGATCAAACTCAGGTGCTCAGGCTCGGTGGCCCTGTGCTTTTCCTTCCTCAGCCATCTCCCAGGGTTTTTATTGAGTGATCTTCATTTTGTCAGAAAATGCCCTTGAGGCCTGGGGAGATGGCTCCGTGGGGGATGCACTTGATCTGCAAGCGTGAGAGCTGGAGTTCGGATCCCCAGCACCCAGGCAGATGCTGAGCAGGTGTGGCAGCCTGCCTGGGATTCCAGCACAGTGGAGAGAAACAGGGTCCCTGGAGCAAGCTAGCTAACCAGACTAGCCGGATTGGCAAGTTCTGCCCAAGCTCAGTGTGTATGATGGAGAGTGAGTGATAGAGGAAAATCCTTAATTAACATCAGTTGCTGGCCTCCATGGGCAAACTCACACCCATACTCACACAGACATGCACAGACATCACACAGATATATGAGGGGCGTGGGCGAGAAAGTGCTGTTTAAGTTTTTTTTTTTTTGTTTTGTTTCGTTTTTTGCCTAGTGTGGTGGCACAGGCCTTTCTTTAATCCCAACATTTGGGAGGGAGGCAGGAAGCTCTTTGTGAATTGGAGGCCAGCCTGGTCTACATAGCAAGCTCCAGGACAGCCAGGACTACATATAGACAGACCCTATCTCAAACTAACAAATAAGCAAAAACGTTTATTTTATATACATATGAGTGTTTTGTGTATGTCTGGGTACCACATGTGTGCCTGGTGTCTGTAGAGGCCAGAAGAGGGCATCAGATCCCCTGGAACTGGAGTTACAGACACTTAGGAAGCACCATGTGGGTGCTAGGAATCAAACCCAGGTCCTCTGAAAGAGCAGCAAGTACCTTAACTGCTGGGCCATCTCCTCATCTTCTTTTCTCTGCTAAATGGGAGGAAAGGCGATAAAACCTAGGATTTATTGACAGATTAACACTGTTAGCCTAACTAAACTGTAGAGGCTTACTCTTCAGACTTCTCATGTGATATTGTCCAGATTTTGCTATCCTTTTTTGTGTGTATATGTCTACAGATCTTAATTCAGCTGCCAAATTATACAGTATGCAGGCATTCTTTGGGACATGGATCTTTTGCCCATTTTAAAGTAATGGAATTTGAAAACTAGCGTTAATGTGGCCCATGGTCCTATCAAACCACATCTCAAGTTAGTCTCTGTTTTCTTTGCTACCTTTTTTCCCTCATTGAACCACTGCTACAAAAACATCCAAATCTGTGCTAGGAAGATGGCTCTGCTAAAACAGTGCTTGTCTCTAAGCGTGAGGACCTGAGTTGTTTTGATTTGGTTTGGTTTGGTTTGGTTTTTGGTTTTTCCAGACAGGGTTTCGCTGTGTAGTCCTGGCTGTTCTGGATCTCACTCTGTAGACCAGGCTGGCCTTGAACTCAGATCCACCTGCCTCTGCCTCCTAAGTGCTGGGATTAAAGGCATGCGCACCATCACCACCTGGCTGAAATAAAAATGGAACACTTCACAAATTTGCATGTCATCCTTGCCCAGGGCCATTGCTAATCTTCTCTATATCATTCTAACTTTTTAGTATATGTGCTGAGAGCATGAGGTCCTGAGTTACATTCTCAGGACCACATGGTAGAGGAGAGAACCAGCTGCTTCTACACGAGCTGTTCTCTCCCCTTCATACACACGTGGCATGTGCTCCCGCCCCACACAGAATAAAGGAATATTGGAATATCCAAAATCGCTGCATATTAGTGGCTGCTCCTCTATTTTTGAGGTCCTCTGTGTTTTTAAATTAAGAACACTATTCACATAGTGGAACAGTGTACTAGTCATTTTTGAAATGGTATAAACCATCATTCATTCTAGGGGGAAAACTTTTTAAACTTCTGAGTGTGAGAAGGACAGACAGCTGTGTGAAGGTTAGGGGACAGCTCTGAGGAGTTGAGTTTCTCCTCTCTGTTTTTGAGGCAGAATCACTCTTGTTTCTGCCCCTGTACTTCATACATGAACTTCATACATTCAACTTCTATTTCTACCTCTCATCTTGCCCTAAGCATGCTGATGCCAGCCACCACTTAGCATGGGCACCAGGATCAACTAAGGGCATCTGGCATCTGGCTTACATGGCAGGTGCTTTACCCACTGAGCCATCTTGTATTTTCACAAAGCAAAAGATAATCAGTGAAAATGGGTGTGTCATGTAAAATGTAAATGGACAGTCAGGCATGGGGGTGCACACCTTTAATCTCAGCATTCAGGAGGCAGAGGCAGGTGTATCTCTGTGAACTCTAGGCCAGCCAGGACTATCTAGTGAGATGCTGTGGGGGGGGGGGGGGGTAGGAAAGTAAATGGGCTAAACTCTCTGGCTAAGCACTCTTTTTAAGTGAATCAGAAAACAGAAAATTAAGACTCTTCTGTATTCCATTCACAAAAGTGACTGCTGTAACAATTTTTGGGCATGTCAAGAATCACAAGTAAACCAGGGTATTGGTGTTAATATGAAATAGTAGAACTCAAAGTAAGATATATAATAAATCAAAACGTTTTATTTTTATGAAGGAGACTTTCCATACTGAAATATATTATCAGTGTTAGCTCTCAGAAACAGAGATTGTATCTATAAAACAAAAATGGTTAAGTGTACAAGAAGGAGCTTGGCAAAAACTCCTTTGTTGTAAGAAAATTTAGTGTGTCGTTCTGACTTTGACTGGGCAAATATATTAAGGATCTCGAAAACAAGATTACATAATAACCTGGGGATTTGGTAGCTATATCTATCTATCAAAACTTGGATCTCATAGATCAGAAGTCACAAACTTTCTGTGAAGCACCAGATGGTATAAACATTTCAGGATTTGCAGGCCAAAGGTTTTGTTACAGCTGTGCACCTCTGCCGTGTAGCCAGAAAACAGCTGTGAGTAATGCACAGTCACAAAAGTGAGCCTGCCCTGATTTCCGTTCAAGTACATTATAGACACTGAGATCTCGATTTTTGCAATTTTCCATATTCAGAGTTATTCTGGGTTTATTTTCAACTACTTAAACACTAAAAAAGAACAACAAAACCCAGCTGTGAAAATGGTTCAGTGAGTAAAATGCTGTCATACAAGTTTGAGAACCTGAGTTCAGATCCCCAGAAACACCAAAAGCTGGGTGAAGTAAGGTCCTGTGTAATTCACTGCTCCTATAACTAGAGAGGAGGCAAAAAGAGAGCAGTTCCTGAAAACTCGTGGGTCAGCTGGTTTGGCATGCACAGCACTGAACAGCAAAGAGAACCTGTTTCGGGTGTGTCTTACGGTTTCTGTTGCTGTGTAGAGACACCATGATCACGGCAACCCTTTATTTATTTATTTATTTATTTATTTATTTATTTATTTGTTATGTATGCAGTGTTCTGTTTTCATGTATCCCTGCAGGCCAGAAGAGAGAGCCAGATCTCATTACAGATGGTTGTGAGCCACCATATGGGTGCTGGCCATATGGGTGCTGGGAATTGAACTCTGGACCTTTGGAAGAACAGTCAGTGTTCTTAACCTCTGAGTCATCTCTCCAGCCCCCTTATTTTTTTTTTTTTAAGATTTATTTATTTTATGTGTATGAGTACTCTATCTGCATGTATGCCTTTATACCAGAAGAGGGCAACAGATCCCACTATAGATGGTTGTGAGCCACCATGTGGTTGCTGGGAATTGAACTCAGGACCTCTGGAAGAGCAGCCAGTGCTCTTAACCTGAGCCATCCCTCCAGCCCAACCACGGCAACTCTTATAAAGGAAAACATTTAATTGGGGTGGCTCATTTACAGTTTCAGAGGTTCAGTCCATTGTCATCATGATGGGAAGCATGGTGGTGTGCAGGCAGACATGGTGCTGGAACTGAGAGTTCTACATTTTGCAGGCAACAGTTAGTCAACTGACTCACTGGGCAGTATCCTGAGCATAGGAAACCTCAAAGCCTGCCCCCACAGTGACATACTTCCTCCACAAAGCCATACCCACTCTAACAAAGCCACACCTCCTAATAGTGCCACTCCCTGTGAGATTATGGAGGCCAGTTACATTCAAACTACCACAAGGTAGAAGATGAAGGCTGACACAGAGGTTGTCCTCTGACCTCCCTACACATGTGTACACTCAGGCACAAATGCGCAAGCACACATACATACACTGAGTATGAAAACCATTATTAGGCCACAGGCTATACACAAATAGGCAACAGGTAGGAATTAGCCTACAGACTGCAGTTTAAAGATTCTTGATATAGACTGAGATCTGGTAAACCTAACAGTCTCTGGATAGGGGCTGAGGACATGGCTCAGTGAGTAACATTCTCTAGCTAAGGAATTATACCAGGAAAGTGGCTCAGTGAGCTTTGTGTGCTGTGCAAGTGTGAGGACCTGAATTCAGATCTGAAGCACCCACAGAAAAAGCTGCATGCTCTTGTAATCCCACCAGTAGGAGACAGAGACAGGAGGATCCAAGGCACTTCCTCCCCAGGCAGTGTAGCCAATCAGTGACCATAGGTGAACCAATGAAAACCCTAATCTCGAAAACTAACCCAGCCATGTGAGGTCCTGAACTCAGTCTCTAGTGAGGGGGTCAGGGAGAGAGAACATCTGTCTGTCGTCTGTGTAGGGGAGGAAAATTTCCACAGAAAGATTAGCGCCTTTAGCCAGGCATAGTGACACATACCTGTAATCTAGGCACTGAGGCAGGCTTGTAACAAAGTAACACCAGCACACTTGTCTACACCCATAGTCCAGCTACTTGGGAGGTTTAGTCAGGATCATTTGAGCCCAGGAGCTCCAGGCCAGCCTGGGCAGCATAACAAGACACTGCTTCCTCTTTTAAAATTACTTAATTTTAGGATACTAAATTTAAGAATGTTACATAGACACAACTTTTAGAAAATACAAATTGCCTTAATTGTTCTAGAAGTAGAAAAACACTTTGTAAAAAAAAAATCAAGTTATCAAAATAGTTCTCTTAGGGCCTGAGGGGATAGATCAGTGGTCCTAAATTCTATTCCCAGCCACCCACGTGGTGGCTCACAGCTCCCTGTAACTCCAGTCCCAGGTGATGCCACGCCCACTTCTGGCCTCTGTGGACACTGCATGCACACAGTGCACAGACATACATGCCCTGACCAAGAGAACCCGCTTCAGGAGAAGATGAAGACTGACCAGGAAGTTGTCCTCTGACCTCCACACGCACATGTGTCATGTGAGTTCTTTAAAACTTTTTTTTAATTATTTTTCAGTGCTACGGATTGAACCTAGGGCCTTACCCATGCCAGGCAAGCACTTCAACACGGAGTTACAGCCCAGGCCCTATTTGTTTTTACTTTGAAATTTGCCACCAGGCCTCATAAGTTCTTCAAAACTTTGACTCAGCATATTTGACCATAATTTTAGAAAAGAAGAAGGAGCAGAGAAGAGCACACCTGAAATCCCAGCACCTGGGGGATGGCAAGAGAAGGGTCAAGGTCACCCTACACTGTATGAAGAGTTCAGGGCCAGCCTGGGATACACAGGAGCCTGCCAGAAGTACAGTTGAAAGGGACTCTCGAACTAGGTCATTTCCTAGGGCGGACACACACACAGTATAAAGACATACGTATAAAATAAAAATACTTTTTAAATTTTTGAGACAGGGGTATAGATAGCCCTGGCTGACCTGGAACTCACTATGTAGACCAGACAGGCTCTGCCTCCAGAGAGATCACTGTGAGTTCAAGGCCAACCTGGGCTACAGAGTGAGTTCCAGGAAAGGCGCAAAGCTACACAGAGAAACCCTGTCTTGGGGAAAAAAAAAAAAAAGGTGTGCACTACCTGTTTATTTTATTTTAATATTTGTTAAGATTTATTTATTTATTTATTTTATATATACAAGTGCTCTACCTGCATGTATGCTTGCACACCAGAAGAGGGCATCAGATCTTATTACAGATGGTTGTGAGCCACCATGTGGTTGTTGGGAATTGAACTCAGGACCTCTGGAAGAGTAGCCAGTGCCCTTAACCTCTGAGCCATCTCTCCAGCCCCTATTCTTAATATTTTTATTATTTATTTTATATATAAGGGTGTTTTGCCTGCTGTGTGTGTGCACTACCTTCATGCAGTGTTTAAAGAGGCCAGAAAAGGGCATCAGATTTCCTGGAACTGGAGTAACAGACGGTTGGTAGGGAGCCACCAAGTGGGTGCTGGGAACCAAACCCAGGTCCTCTGAAAGAGTAGCAAGTACTCCTAACTTCTGAACTACCTCTCCAGGTTCTATTAATTTTTTAAATTTTATTTTATTATTTTATGTGTTTGGGTACTTTGCTATATATATGGTTTTGTGCCACTTGCATGCCTAGTACCCAAGGAGAACAGAAGAGGGCATTGGATCCCCTGGAACTGGAGTTACATATGTTTGTGAGTCACCGTGTAAGTGCCTCTGACCTCCATATGTGCACCAACGTACATCATAACAATAATAAAGTTTTAAAGGGAATGGTTGTTTAAAAATGAAGCCAATATGGAACAGTTGTGCATACCTATAGTCAGTCAGTACTGGGAAGGCTGAAGGAGGACCACAAATTCAAAACTAGGGGGCAAAAACAGACTGGAGATACAGCGCCAGTCTGTTAGGATGCTTGGGTGTGGTGGCACACACCTTTAATCCAGCACTCAAGAGGCAAAAGCAGGAAAATAATCACAGGTTTGAGACCAGCTTGGTCTGCAGCAAATCCCGGGCCAGTCAGGGCTGTGTGGCAGGACCAAGGACAGACAGAGGCCAGCAAGTACCGGACTGCACTCTGAGACCCTCTCAAGCAAAACCAAACAAATGCATATGGAGCTTGTGAGAGGCAGAAGTTAAACATGCTGGACGTGGTGGTGCACACCAGTACTTGTGAGGTAGAGACAGGAGAAAGTTCAGTCTTCTTGGCTATATAAATGAGTTTGAAGTCAGCCTTGGCTACATGAGACCTTGTCTCAAAAAATAATTTATTAAATTTTAAAAATTAGGAGCCTCTAAGGGACTGGAGCGATGAGGAACTGAGTTCAGATCCCTAGCACCCATGTAAAAAGCCAGGCATTGGGGATGTGTGTCTGTACCCCCAGGGTGTGGAGAAGCAGACAGACATCTGGAGCTCACTGCCTAGTGAGCCTAGCCCTCGTCAGTGAACCCTAGATTCAGACAAAAATCTGTCAAAAACAGTAAGTTGGGACTAGCAAGATGGTCCTGGGGGTAAAAGTACTTGCCTAACACACTGAGTCTCATTGGAGCTTATGTGAAAGCGGACAGATAGAACTGACTCCCACGTGTGTGCCATGGCACATGTGCACCCATACTCTCATATACATGTTAGTAATAAAAAATAAGACATCTGAGAACATTTGATGAAGGCACCCAACATCAACCTCCAGACTCCACATGTACACATGTGCTCCATACCACACAAATCCACACACCAAAAGATAGAGATATAGATTTATATCTTCAATGGTGTACAGGATGGCAGCACACTTGTAATCCCAATATTTGGGAGAATGAAGCAAAAGAATTACAAACTGAAAGCCAGTGTAGGATATATAGCAAGACCTTGTCTCAAAAAATAAACAAGGCAGGGTAGTGCATGTCTTTAATCCTAGCACTTGAGACAGACGAGTAGATCTTCATGAGTTTGGGGCCAGCCTGGTCTCTGTAGTGAATTACAGGCTGTCCAAGGCTATACATTAGGACCCTGTCTCAAAGAAAAATAATTTTAAAGAATAAGAATGAAGAGCTTCTGGACAGCTGAACACGTGGCGGTTCCTGGAAGTGGTATACCCAGAGAGGGCTGAAGTATAGATCTCCTTTCCCGTTTGTAGTTCCCCTGCATTCATGTCTTGTCTTTTGTTATGTGGAGACAGACACCAGTAAACATTTAGAAGAGTCCATGATGAATTGCTAAGAAAAGGCAATAGGTTTTGCTCTCTCCCTGACAGGGCATCAGAGGGCCATCACCACAGTCAGAATTCAGCAGATAGGCTCACTAGAGCCCTGCTTACCACAGCCACCCAGGAACCAAGCTAGCTACTGGGTGATTGATGGATGCAAACCCTGGAAGAGGAATACCATGAGCTTGATGTCTGCCAAAAACAGCAAAACAAAAGGCAGTCTACAAGGAAAGATGTACAACATTGATTTCTAAGTGGAAAAGAAGTGTAGTAGTCAGAGTATGATTTATATATACATACCTGTTAATGGCCAGTGAGATGGCTCACCTGGTAAAGGGGCTTGCTCCTGCCAAGCCTGATGACCTGAGTTTGATCCCAGGGTTCCCCATGGTAGAAGGAGAGAACCAACTCCCCAAAGATGTTCTTTGACCTTCACACCCATGCCATGAACACACAGAGATAACAAAACAAATAAGTATAAAAAAATTAAATATATGCCTAATTTTTACTTGAGTGCTCAGGCCCTCATGTTTATGTACAACTAAGCCGTCTCCTCGAGTTCCAGAAGCTCCTGGTTTTAAGACATTTAACTGAAAGGAGCTGTAGCGATAGCTCAGTGGTTAGAAACACTGGCCACTCTTTCAGAGGACCTGGATTCAGTTCCCAGCACCCACATGGCAGCTCACTACTGTGTGTAACTCCTTTTCCAGGGGATCTGACACCTTCTGGCTTTGAGGGCACTGCATACATGCAAGCAAAATACTTATAGACATAAAATAATAATACTTAACTGGAAATAAATTTTTGAGGCAGAGTCCCTGGTAGCCCAGGCTGGCCTAAAACTCATTTACATAGCTGAGGAAGGCCTTGAGCTCAGGACCCTCTTGCCTGCATGTCCCACGCACTGGGATGCACTTCCATACCCAGCAGAATTTAACTTGTGACATCATGCAGTCTGTATGTATTTATTTTGTTCTGGGTGTATGTGTGTCAGAGATCAAACACAGGGCTTTGTGCTTCCTAGCAACTGAGCTACACCCACAGCCTCTTGATGAAATTTTTATAAGTGCACATGAGCAAGCACGTTATCATGATAAAAAATGGTCAGTCTGTACCCACTCTATAGAAGTTAAATCGAGATGCCATTCTGCCTATGAGATTGGCAGTCGTTTTGTTGATGTCCTGATTAGTTTTTGTTAACTTGGTGTACACCTAGATATGTCTTAGAAGAAGGAATCTTAATTGAGAAAATACCTCCATAAGATTGGCCTGTAGGCAAGTCTGATTAATGGTTGATGTGGAAGGGCACAGATCACTGTGGGTGGTACCACCCCTGGGCAGGTGGTCTGTGGTGTATATAAAAATAGGCTGAGCAAACCAGGAAGCAGCACTCCTCTATGGCTTCCATTATAGTTCCTGTCTCCAGGTTCCTGCCTTGAATTCCTGCCCTGACTTCCCTTAGTGAGGGCATGTCACCTGAGAGTTGTAAGAAGAAATAAACCCTTTCCTCCCCAGGTACCTTTCGGTCATGGTGTTTTATCTCAACAGTAGAAGCCCCAACTAAGATAGATACTTGGTTTGCTTTTTGATTACCTTTTTAGTGCATTTTAGATCAATTTTTTAAATGGCCATGGCATATTATGTGAAAAGAAATAACTTACAAATCACCATGTGTCCTTGTCACAAATTATGTTAGAAGCTCTGTCCACCAGGTATGATGTTCCATGCCTACAGTCTGAACACTCAGGAGTCTGAGGCAGGAGGATGGTGAACTCAAGGCCAGCTTGGGCTACATAGCAAGATCCTATCCAAATAATAACAGTAATAATTCCATACATAGAACTAAAAGGGCCACTGCAAAGACAATGCATCCAAACATTGGACCTGCTAATTGGACTTTAGATAACGGTCTTTGTCTCTGTCATTTTCAGTTTCTAATTTTTGCATAACTACCATGTATTCTTTTTGTAATTTTAATTGGTTTTTGTAATAATAGAAACAATCTAAGTGCTAAGAATATTTCCATAGGAACATGTTTAAGGCACTTGATACATACTGCAGATTTGCCCTCCAGGTGAGTCGTACCAGTTACATGCCACCAGCAATGTTCGCTTTCATTTTTTTACTGTCTAATTCTGTTTTAGTCTATTCATAGTTCTAATCTCGTTATATCCCTTTTTATTGTTTCTTTGGGGTTCCAACACCTCCCAGTTTAGTGTTCTCATTGAATTTCATTAGCAGCTGTTTCATTAGTGGCACAGAAGAAGGATTAAAGCGTTAACTAGGATAGACTTTGACAAAAACCTATAAAAATGTATGTTATTATCTTTGCATAAATTCTTTTTAATCAAAGTTCCTCAAAAACCTCTCTCTGTTCCCATCTCCAGGGATAGGTCTGGCCACTGATGATATTCTTGGTAGAGGGGTGTGTGGTTCTTTCCCCGTAGGAAGGGCACATCTGTGTTGCATCTGGATTCATGTCTTAACAAACCTTGATGAGGCTTTGTGTGGTCTGGAATCAGCTAACTGCCCTTTGGGTTATTTCAGTTTGGTCTTGGTCACCTCCACACACTTCTCATTTACAGACTATTTATCAGGGTAGCTGTGTCCTAGACATGCAAATGAGTCTTTCTGTTGTTTTCCTTCTACTTGAGTCCCATTTGAAATGTACCGGGGAACACTTTTAAACCTGAGGTACACTCCTGCTAGAGAATCACTCACACTTATTTTTATATACAAAATGTCACCCATTAAATTCGGTTGATAAGGTGCGTACATACCCTCTCTTCCTATTATCTCCACTAATAGATGACTAATGCAAAATATTGAGTAATTTTTAAAAATCAATACTCAATTTTTTAGAAATAATTAGAGAGACATTCAACTCTGACACCAACACCCACTCAGTTCCTGAGCCTACTTCTGCCTGAGGATGGTCTATAAATAACTCACATTACTCATTGTGGTGCAATCAGTTTTTCCTGAGAAAATTTTAGCAACTGTTCTGATACAGACTGCCAGTTATCAGTAGTTGAGAATGCAAGTCAACTTTTAATTATGCAGCCGCTGATTATTCAGATGACAGGTTGTTCGTGCCCAGTACTGCTCCTTCCTGCTGCCTACCTTTTAGCATTTGCGCTGCTCGTTAGCACATCTTCCAGAAGGTGGGCACTGGAAGCGAGGAGAGGGACTCGGGTCAGCCGAGCTCTTAGGAGAAGCTCTGATGAACGATTTTAATGCAGTTTGTACAGCTATTGACTAAAATTGAGTCATTTGGATTCCCTGCGAATTGTATTTACATGTTCTGTGCTTGTCCCCCATAGCAACAGATAATAGAATTGTCTGCAGAGAGACAACATAATTCTGATATTTAATTTTTCCTTTGTAGAACATTTTTACATGATGGTTCGTGGTGTTTTCTCTGTTCATTACATTTCTGTCCAGACCAGTTACTTCTCTGATAAACAACTAGTTAAGATTCCTGGCACATGTAGTGACAGCACAGTGATCTGATAGTTTCCCAGGTTTTTAGAAAACTCTGTCCCTTTAAGTATCAGTTTTCACATCTCAACCGGGTTGTTAGAAATAGGATTTTCCTCCTGCTTAAACTGAGGCTGTGATCTTAGTTAAGCCTTCCTAGGTAGCCAGCTTTACATATGTCATACTATTCCTTGCATATGTTTGGCTATTAGAAAAACCCTTGTAGGTATGCAGTCCTTCTAGGAGCCTCTGGTTAAGTGAAATGTCCCCCGTGTGATGAAATTTGAGTGGGAATGGGGTTCTCTTTGTCCTGGGACTGTTGTGTCACACATAGGAGTTCTCTGCCCCCTCTAGTCTATTACTGTCTGTCTCCCCATTGGCAGAAAACCTTGCCATATATTCCCACATGGTAGTTCTCTGCTTCTGAACTTTGGCCTGAGAAACTGCATAACAAATCAATTAGCATTTTGTGTGAAGAGCACACAGGCTGTTAGAATTTGGATCTTACCTGTCACCCACAGATCTCTTGCTAGAGCCTTGACCACCACTAACTTGGGGAGGCAGGGAACAGCGGAAGGGGACCTCCCCAGTGCCTCTTCTCTCGCTTGTTTTGGTTGGGTTTGGGGTTTGGTTTTGATTCTGTTTTGTTTTGTCCGAGCCAGGATCAGTGCTGGGTCCCAGGCTGATCTTCTTGTCCTAGCCTCTCAAATGCTAGGATTACAAGCATGCATCAGTCAGCTTATCTTTCCTTTGCTTTTTTAAAATTGATTTTGCCATAGCAACAGAAACCTAACACGAACATAGCTGTGCACATGAGTGTGAACAACTCATGTATGCATGAATGTTCATGCAGACGCATCACTGCCTAGAGGCCCTTTTTCTCCCTTCCATATTTGCAGTTGTCTGAATTAGCTGAGTGTGCTGCAGAGAGGTTGTCTGGGACGTAAGACTGCCTTCAGTAAAACAAGTACAGACTGTTTGCTTACATGAGACTGCAGAGCAGTTTCCAAAAAGGTTAGACAAAGGGCAGGATAAAGAAGGCTGAGGGTTTTATACACACTTAAGTCTGTGTAAGTATATAAAATATGCTACACTAACTAGGACACTTATTCCAATAACTAACCAAAGACCAGTTAAACAAAAGCACCCAGACTTTAAAAATCTTGGGGAGATAATCCCAGGGGTACTATGGTTCTGCATCCTGTGAACATTATGAAACTCTAGAAAGTTCCCTACTGATAATCCCTTTTTTATTATTTTTTATAAATTCTAATATTGGGATTTTTGAGTGACACACAGGCATAATGGTTAGGCTCCAGCGGACTTTTCATGGACTCATTCACTTTGCTTCCTGGGGACCAGAGTTTGCTATGAGTCATGTTCCAGCCGATTTATACTGGATCCGGCTGCGGAGCCATGACTCAGATGGGCTTGAGGCCCAGCCGCTCAGTTCATCTTCTGAGAATAGATGTAAGGACAGGACAGATGTCCTGATGCACATTTCCTTCTGTTCTTGCACTTTCAGGGTCTAAAGAGAGCGTCATTACCAAGAGCAGGCAGGTACGCCTTGCCACAGGCGTCTTCCCTGTCATCAGCCTCCTGAACCACTCCTGCAGCCCCAACACTAGTGTGTCCTTCGCTAGCACTGTCGCCACCGTCCGGGCAGCACAGCACATCAGAAGGGGACAAGAGATTGTGCACTGCTATGGTGAGCCAGCCTTTCTTTCTCTGCCCTGGCCTGCCCCATCTAAAGGATAGGTGGACAGGAATGAGCAGGCACTGAGCCGGTGCCTCCGCTCGCTCATCCTCTGTGTTTTTCCTGGAAAAGGCAATGCATCCTTAGGCCAATAAAAATGGTCTTCTGGCCATAATAAAAAGGTCTGTTGAGGGCAGTGAGCCCATGTCTCTCAATGCTGAATTCCTATAGACTGCATATCCTGAAAATAGGCTAGGAGTGTCTTCTCGGCTTCTTTTTCTTCCTGCCCTAGCAGCTTGGAAGCTTATCCACTTCTGCCCATGTGTTGTTGTTTCTTTTGAGATGATAGGGTAGTACCCAGCCTCACATACACTAGTGTCTGTCACTGAGCCAGAAGCCCAGCCCAGTTCTGCCATTTCAATCACATGATGAATATCCCAGCCCCTCTGTTGAGTAGCCTTTGACTCTCTTGATGTGAGAGTTACTGTGGGTGATCTCTCTCCAGGGCCTCATGAGAGCCGGATGGGTGTTGCTGAGAGGCAGCGGAAACTGAGTTCTCAGTACTTCTTTGACTGCAGCTGTCCAGCCTGTCACACTGAGACGCTCAGAGCAGCTGCAGAGCCCAGGTGGGAAGCCTTCTGTTGTAACACGTGCAGAGGGCTCATGCAGGTAAGTCTTCTCTACTGTTCCCAGAGGTCAGTGCTCCAGCCCAAAGGAGTCACTTAAGAGAAACCACTGGGGGTTTATCAATTTATTATTACTTCCATCTTAGTAAATCATCTAAACATGTTGCCCGACCCTGAGAACAACCACAGTGTCAGGTTGGATTTAGTAATGTTTTCCTTACAAATGACACAAAATCTTAACTTTGACCCAGTGGAAGAAAAAAAACTAGAAATATACTTGCTCAAATAAATTATCAAAAGTTCTGTATCAGACCTGGTAGTTGGCTCACACCTGTAATCCCAGCACCCAGAAGGCTGAGGCAGAAGGCTCTCAAGTCTGAGGCCAATCTCAAGTGAGGCCCCATCTAATAAAACAACATTCCAGAGAACAGTTTCAGATACAGCTTAATCTAGGGGCTCAGATAACATCACCAGCACCCAGATTTTCTGTCTTCTCAACCCCATTCTTTGCTGTGCTAGCCTCACCAGATACACTCCTCTCGTATGGTGACAAGATGATTGTCCACCACCTCAGCCTCCTGTCCACCCAGCCCAATAGGATGAAAGCGTATGCCAGTCCAAAGTCAGTCTGACCAGAAGTCTTATTGTGTGTCATTGATGCAGAAACTGGGAAAATCCAACCCAGAGAGTTTTCCTTCAGCCATTTGACCCAGAGGAAGGAACCACATCTGAGCCCCTCAGCTACGGGCATTGACCTTGGGAGAGGGAGCATAGATCCTTAGAGAAATTGAGCTGCTATTGCCAGAAAATGGCATAGACACTGGAGTCTTCAACAGTCCTGCCCAGATGAAAAATGTTCTCCACTACCAGAGGATGGCATTCTTGTTAGGAATACTGTAAGTGGAATTAGTTACGTTCAGAAGCTAAAATCGTAAACCCAAGGGTCGAATATGAGGTCTTACCTAGCACTTTTTGTTTTGTTTGTTGTTTTAGGCAGGGTCTCGCTGTGTAGCCTTGGCTGGCCTGGAACTCACAGAGATCCACCTGCCCTCTGCCTCCCAAGTGCTGGGATTAAAGTTGTGCACTGCCATGCTGGGGCCTAGCACTCTTTTGTATTAGCTCCCCCTCACTCTTGCTCTCTTGAGACAGGATTTCATTGTGTATCCCCAATGTCTTAGTTAAGGTTTACTGTTGCTGTGAAGAGACACCATGACCATAGCAACTCTTATAAAGAAAACATTTAATTGGGATGACTCGCTTACAGTTTCAGAGGTCATCATGGCGGGGAGCATGGTGGTGTGCAGGCAGATATGGTGCTGGAGTTGAGAGCCCTACATCTTGACTCAGAGGCAACAGGAAGTCAACTGTCACATTGATTGAAGCTTGAGAAAAGAGACCTCAAAGCCCACCTCCACAGTGACACACTGCCTCCAACAAGGCCCCACCTCCTAACAGTGCCGCTCCCTTTGGGGATCATTTTTAAACCACCACACCCAACTAGCCTAGAATTCATTTCGTAGTCCACAATGGCCTCAAACTTGAGATTCCTCTGTCTCAACTTTCCAAGTACTGGGATTTTTACAGGCCTTTAGAACTACACCTGGCTTTCTCCAATAGATTTTTTTTTTAATTTTTATTTTTTTCAGAGCTGAGGACCAAACCCAGGGCCCTTGCACTTGCTAGGCAAGCACTCTACCATTGAGCTAAATCCCCAACCCCTAGATTATTTTTTTTAATGATTTATTTTTATTTTATGTGTGAGGGTGTCAGATCCCCTGGAAGTAGAGTTACAGACAATTGTGAGCTGCCATGTAGGTGCTGGGAATTGAACCTAGGTCCTCTGAAAGAACAGCCAGTGAGTGCTCTTAACCGCTGAGCCATCTCTCCAGCCACTCCAGTAGATTCTTAATAAGATGATTCTATCCTTTGAGCCATATCTCTCTTCTCTTCTGGTTCTTCTTCCTCTTCCCTTCTCCCTGCAAGGATGGTCTAGAGCTCATTACATAGCCCTGGCTGACCTCAAACCTGTCATCTTCTGCCTCTGGCTCCCAAGTGCCACTATAATAGCAGTGTGTCACCACATCCCGCTTTCTATGACTGGGTTTCTTACGTTTTGTTTTGTTTTTTTTTAAATAACCAGTATACATATGTTCATCATCTAAAGGCCTGTTCCCCAAAAGAGATGAGGGGGCTGCTGAGGTGGAAAGGATTACAGACTATATCGTTTCTGTTCCAAAATGAAATCTCGGCGTGGGATCAGCTACTGCTCCCACCAGAATTGCTATTAGACCAAATTCACTCAGGCCTTGTTTGCAGTGTGTTAGTGCAGGAGTCTCTTTCCCCATCAGGTCAGTGACCCTGTAGCTAAGTGCATGCAGCATGCAATGCTGATAACTGCTCTGGCTTAGGAGTAAAGATAGAACCGGCTTCCACAGGGAAATGATGTGCTGAGCTGCAGCAACGAATCTTGCGCAGAATCCGTCAGCAAGGACCACCTGGTCTCCCGCCTCCAGGACCTTCAGCAGCAGGTTTGCGGGGCCCAGAAGCTCCTCCAGAACGGTAAACTAGGTGAGGCTGACTCCTGCCTCTTCCCTGTTGTTCATTCTGCTGTCACCTTGCACTCAAGAATAGTCCTCAGTGAATGAACAAAGACTTGGATTTCATTATCCCAGCACCAGCCACAAGATGGCCATATAGGCCAGGGAGACCAAACCCTAACCAGCTGTAGTCCAGTGTCCTTGGAAGAGTGCCCGATGGTTTAAGCTGTTATAGTTGAAGCTGTGATAGATAGTTCCAGTACCTCGAGCACCAGAAAGACTTTCTGACTTCCATGAGCGTTGTGTGGCCCCGGAAGTCCCATGTCATTTATCTTAACTCTCAGCCTGATGACTGACCATCCAGGGAAGACCGTTCTGCCCTCAGCCGCCACGGTGGACCCTGCTCGGAGCTGGTGCTGTGGTTCAGGGCAGAGCTTTCATAGCTAGCCTCGGCACGAAGAGAGGGAGAGAGGGAGCCCTTCTTTTCAGAAGGGGATCTGTGAAACTTGCTATTAGACCCTACATGGTAGGACTCTATTTCACCTGTTTTAGCCAAGATTCTGAACTTGACCTTTAGCCTAGAGTCAAGAGAAGTCATGATTCCAGGTGGGCGGTGGGTTGGTTATACTGGAAAGTGGATGTTAGGAGCCTGGAGGAAATGTGGAGAGGCCTCATCTAGCACCTTTTTCTACTGAAAGAGGAAACAGAAGGGACAACAGCTTTCCTGGAATGCTGGGTTGTTGACTCAGGGAAATAAGAGGGTATTTCCACATTGGCCCAGCCAATAGAGAACCTGTAACCTGGGCTCTCGTGTCCAGGTCTGTGTCTATTGTGAGGTGTTTTTCCTTTGACTCAATAGAGCAAGCCGTTCAAGAGTTGTTGGGATGCCGGGAGGCTGCCGAGCGCTTCTTGTCAGCAGAGCACACCACTGTGGGGGAAATTGAAGATGGCCTGGGCCAGGCCTATGCTGCCTTAGGTACGCGACCTCGTGTTCACTTGTGGCCCTGCTCAGTCTCTTTGGCTCTCCCTCCCTTCTGCTTTCCTCATCCTGAGAGCCTTGGGCAGATGGTGGTTCTTTTCTGAAATGAGACTGTTTTCACAGGAGACTGGCGAAAGTCTGCTGCCCATGTCCAGAAGAGTGTCCGTGTGGTTGAAGCTCGCCATGGGCCATCCAGCGTTGAAATTGGCCATGAGCTCTTCAAACTAGCCCAAGTCTTGTTCAATGGGTAGGTCTTTCCTCTTCCTAGCCAGGGCACGTACTGTTCTGCGTTTTGCTAGTTACTTCAGTGGATGACTTCTGCTACAGTGCTTTTAAGCATGTTGAAGCTCTTCTATTTCCTCTTTAGGACAGAGCCTTGCCCTCTGCCTCACTGACAGACTTGAAGCTTTGACTTTCTTCCTGAGAGATGTGGAGAAAGCTCTTAGATCTGAACTGAGTTTCCCAGGGAGGGCTTCCAGGCAGCCTCACCCGCCCGCCCGCCCGCCCGCCAGCATTCCTCTCGGCTGAATCACACCTCCCTTGGCTTTCCAGCCACTCTCAACTCCAGGACCTCTGCCTTTTCCCTAGTTTGCATCCTATTCCTTTTAAAGCAGTTGTTTTCAAGCAGAAGGAATTCTGCCTTCAGATGGCACTGGCCAATGTCTGGAGACAGTTTTGATTGTTAGGGTTGAAGGGGGGTGCTGTCAAGGCTCCACCTGCAGTGCACAGGGCAGCCTCCACAGTGGCGTCACCCAAGTTACATCCAGGTTGAGAATCCCTGCTTTAAAGGTTAAAAGAGGCAGCTGAGGGAATGGCTCCATCGGTAGCACCTTTACCCAGCATTCCAAGGCCTGGGTTCCATCCTGCACTGCACACACAAGACAAGGCCTGGGTTCCACCGTGTACTGCACACA
>CABHPQ010166062.1:48030-69419 GCA_902168405.1 Peromyscus aztecus
ACTGCACACACAAGACAAGGCCTGGGTTCCACCGTGTACTGCACACACAAGACAAGGCCTGGGTTCCACCGTGTACTGCACACACAAGACAAGAGCGGAGTCGGTGTGCCAGCTGGTCCTTCACCCAGTGCTGCCGCTGAGATCAGGAAGTAAAACCTGGCCCCACTGGTAGTATTTCTATGTGGGTAGCATACCTCTAGCTGGATTAAAAACTCATTAGTGTACATTGATAAGGGAAAGTGCCAGCTTAGACCTGCTCCCCGAGATAGAAACAGCATGTTTGGTCGGAGAGAAGGAAGGACACAAAGTCAGTCAGGTGAGACGTGGGCACCCGAAAGTGAGCACCTCTGGATAAATGTTGATTAAGGTTGTAAAATGTGCCTGTTCTTCTCAGGGTCCTGGAGTCTGTCTTTCACACACACACACACACACACACACACACACACACACACAGTTTTCTCAAACTCTGCTTTGCGGTATGCTTGTGAAAGTTTCTTATCTGTCCTTTTAGATGGTAAGATCCTGGAGGGCGTGGTGAATGTAGACCCTTTGTGCCCTCCATGAGATCTGGAGGATGGAATGGACTTGACCCTTGTGTCCTCTGTCCAGAAAGGAGTTGGCTTTCATTTTGACTGAGTGAATGAACTGACCAATTTTCTTCCCTTGGTTCAGGTTAGCAGTCCCTGAAGCTCTGAATACCATATGGAAAGCGGAAAAGATCCTGTTGGTACACTGTGGCCCTGAGAGTGATGAGGTCCAGGAGCTCCGGGAGATGAAATCCTGTCTACTGGACCTGTCGTTCATCCCTTCGGTGTAGAGTACACATTCCAGCCCAGGGGAGGGGACTGGCACATGAGGGGAAAGGCTCTGTTGGTTTGGAACTGTCATCAGAAAGGACAGGACCTGCCCAGCTGTCCTAAGCTGTGTCTTGATGCAGGGAGCACTTGGGGAACACGATGGTTGAGAAGTACTGTCCTGATGGCTGCTGTTCGCAGGAATTAACTGCCCTCTGATAGAAACTCCCCATCCCCAGAAAAGACTTACACCAGCCAGATGGTGGTGGCGCACGCCTTTAATCCCAGCACTCGGAGGCAGAGGCAGGTGGGTCTCTGTGAGTTTGAAGCCAGCCTGGTCTACAGAGCAAGATCCAGGACAGGCACCAAAACTACACAGAGAAACCCCGTCTCAAAAAAACAAAACAAAACAAAAAAAAAAAAGAGTTACGCCAGCGTCTGGAAGCTGAGTGCTTTAAAGGGCCGCAGATGATCTGCAGGCAGCTGATACTAGCTTGGGGTTTTGACTCCATTTCATCTCACGAAACGATGAGTCTGTTTCCCTGGAACATTCCCCTGGTTTCTGGTGGTAATGAGTGCTGTGTACCACCCCAGTGGGGACTTCAACTCTTGGTCTTGTGTTGTAATTGAAAAACAACACACAGCAAGAAATCGGTGTGATTCTACCTCAAGAGACACACAGGTATACTTACAGTATCCTGCTTCCCTAAATTCTTCCTTGAAACTGGTGGTGTATAATCTGTGAATGGAGAAAGAAACATGGGGCTGTCTTACTGTTGGGCAGTTTCTTCCTGGGATGGCAACTCTGAATTTGTTTCCTACAGTTTCCTAATTCTTCTTTCTTTTTTTTTTTTTTAATTTTATGTGCATTGGTGTTTTACCTGCATGTATGTCTGCATGAGGGTGTCACAAGCCCTAGAGCTGGAGTTACAGACAGCTGTGAGCTGCCATGTGGGTGCTAGGAATTGAACCTGGGCCCTCTGGAAGAACAGCCAGTGCTCCTAACCACTGAGCCATCTCTCCAGCCCCGCAGTTTTCTAATTTTATTCGCTGGCTTTCATTCACTATCCAGGTATTAATAAAAGTCAAACGTGAAGGAATGACGTTATAACACATACCTCCTTTCTGAGTTATTTATTAGCAAACCTGAAAGTAGACAACTCAGTTTGTTTATTTGAAGACAGGCTCTCACTCTGTAAGCCAGTCTAGCCTCAAACATGTCATCCTCCTGCCTCAGCCTTCCAAGTACTAGCTTTAAAGTAATGGGTACAAAGAAGAGAATCAAGAGTCTGCCAAACCTTCCATAAGGAGCTGGGGGTGTGGCTCACTGGTAGAGTGTGTGGCTCATGGTTGTGTCCCCAGATCCCTGCCCGCCCCCAGTGCTGAGGTTGTAGACATTGCTGCTTACGGTTTCAAACTGAGACAGACGGGAAGGAGGCTGCCCCTTTCCTCACTGGTGTGTGGTGGTGGTCCAGACCCCCAGGGTCAGGTAACTGTGGAATTTTTCTGACTGATCCTTATTACATTATCACTGGTGACCAGTGTGTTCAGATGAGTTAGTGGGAAAGAAAACCAAGTTCGTACGCACTGCTCTTGAGAACTTGCCCACCCTGGCCATGCCCAAGAAGTGGCTGTTAGTTGCCATGGCATTACAATCAGGAAATAAATAGCCCTGAAGATGCCTGACAGCAACTTTCCAGGAAGCTGGGTGATGGAAGATAGTTAGCATTCAAACATTTGTGGAATGGAAAGTGGTCAGAATTTGATTCTCCTACTGTCCGTTAACTTACTCTGACAAAGAGGTTGGTTTGTTTTTTAGGTTTATTTGTTTATTTATTACACACACACACACTCACACACACACACACACACACACACACACACACACACACACACGTTATGGCTGCATGTACGCCTGCACACCAGAAGAGGGCACCAGATCTCGTTATAGATGGTTGTGAGTCATCACGTGGTTGTTGGGAATTGAACTCGGGACCTCTGGAAAAGCAGCCAGTGCTCTTAACCTCTGAGCCGTCTCTCCAGCCCCAACCTGTAAGATTTTTTTGGTAGGGTTTTTTCAGGAAAAAAGTTTAGTCGTACAGACGGTTCTGTTGTTATTCCAGTCTAAACACATACTGTGTGTTTTGTTCCTAAGAGCCTGTTACCTCTGTAAAATATGTACTCTTCCTCAAAGGATACATTTAGACTTTTACATATTAGGCCTTATTTTATATATATCTATGGAAGCTTTTTTTAAATGCTTTGTAAAATAGTTATTTCCTAAAGTTATAAAGTATGTCTCTCAGGGCTGGAAAGATGGCTCAGTGAACTGCTCTTCTGGAAATACTGAGTTTGTTTGCCAGTACCCACATGGCAGCTAACAGCCATTTGTAATTTCGGAGGTCCATTGCCCTCTTCTGGCCTCTGTGGGCACTGCATGCTCATGGTTCACATAAAATATAAATATACAAATATAAATGCAGGCAAAACAGTCATACACATAAATAAAAACTAAAAATAAATCTCTCATTGTCTCATGTAACCTTAGCTTGAGAATTCCTGTGCCAGCCTTAAAATCTAGCATGGGCTGGCCATGGTAGCAACACCTATACTCTCAACACTCAGGAGACTAGACAAGATGGTCAAGAGTTAGAGGGCAGTGTGGGCTACAAAAGATCTTGTCTCAAAAATGAAAAGGCTGAGCTGGGCATGATGGCGCATGCCTTTAGTCTAAGCACTCAAGAGGCAGAGGCAGGTGGATCTCTGAGTTCTAGGTCATCCTGGTCTACAAAGCACATTCCAAGACAACCAGGGCTGCATAGAGAAACTCTATGGAAAACAAAACAAAACAAAAATAATAAAAATAAAAGGGCTGAGGAGCTGTTTCAGCAGTTAAGAGCACATACTGCTTTTGCAGAGGACCTTAGTTCAGTTCCCAGCACCCACATGGAATGGCTCACAACCACCTATAACTCCAGGTTCATGGGGTCCATCACCTCTGGACTACATGGGCACCCACACTCAATTACACAGATACTCAAGTGTGCGTGCATATACATGTGGTGATATTTTGTTTGTGGTCTAACAAATAAAGCTTACCTGAAGATCAGAGTGCGGAGCTAAGCCACTAGTTAGCAATAGAGGCCAGGCAATGGTGGCACACACCTTTAATCCTAGCACTTAGGAGGCAGAGGCGGACAAATCTCTGTGAGTTTGAGGCCACCCTGGGCTACACAAGATTAGTCCAGTCTAAAGAAAAACAGAGTCAGGCAGTGGTAGCACACACCTTTGATCCTAGTACTTGGGAGGCTCACGCATTTAATCCCAGCACTAGGGAGGTGGAGACAGATTTAGGTGATTAGGTGGGAGGAGACAGGAGCTCAGTCTCTTTCAGGTTGAGGAGTTGGCAAGTTAAGAGGTGATTGACTGTGGCTTGCTCTTTCGTCTCTCTGATCTTTCAGCATTTACCCCTATATCTGACTCTAGGTTTTTATTGTTAAGACCAATGAGAATTTGTGCTACACACACACACACTTAAAAATAAATCTTTCAAAGTAAATAAAAGAGGGATAAAATGGGGGGCTGGGGATTTAGCTCAGTGGTAGAGCGCAAGCGCAAGGCCCTGGGTTCGGTCCTCAGCTCTGAAAAAAAACATAAATAAATAAATAAATAAATAAATGAGGGATAAAATGAAACTGCATTTAAGCTTGATATGATGGCACACAATTTTAATCCCAGCATTCAGGAGGCAGATGCAGGCAGATCTCTTTGAGTTTCAGGGTAGACTGTTCTACATAATGCGTTCCTGGCCAGCCAGGGCTGCATAGTGAGGCCCTGCCTATAAATAAGAGGGCTGGAGAGATGGCTTGGCAGTTAAGCATATGCTAGTCTTGCAGGGAGCCCAGGCTCAATTCCTAGCCTAGTGGCAAGCTATTCCAATTCCCATTCCTAGTGGCCAGCAACTCAAAACCACAGTAACTCCTGCTCCAAGGGGAGCTGATGCTTCTGACCTCTGCAAGCACTTACACTCTATGCACATATCCACACACAGACAAATACATATATGTGTAACTAAAAATAAACATAAATCCTTTTTTAAAAATAAAACCACACAAGCTGGGCGGTGGTGACTCACACCTTTAATCCTGGCACTCGGGAGGCAGAGGCAGGTGAATATCTGAGTTTGAGGCCAGCCTGGTCTATAGAACTAGTTCCAGGACAGCCAGGGCTACACAAAGAAACCCTGTCTCTAAAAACCAAAAAATAAATAAATAGGCCCAATTGTTAAAATTTAGCTTGTCCTCTAAGCACAGGAACCCAAGGTTAACCCCCCAAAACGCATGTGAAGAGAAGTGAGATGTGGTGGCTTATGCTTGTGACCCAGTATTGGCAAGATGGAGACAGATAGATCCCTGGGTCTCACTGGCCAGCCAGCTATCCTGGTCTGCTTAGTCTGATGCAGGCCAGTGAGAGACTATCGGTAAAAAACAGGGTGGGAAGAGGTAACAGGTGTCTCAGCAGGAAAAGACACTTACAGCACAAGCTTGGCAATTCCAGTCCAGTCCTCAGAAGCCACATAGAGGTACAAGGAGAGAACCAGCTCCACACAACTGTCCCCTGACCTCCATATACATGCTGTGGCACCCACATGCATCATGCATGCATACAAATAATGATTTTTTTTTCCCCCGAGACAGGGTTTCTCTGTGTAGCCTGTCCTGGATCTCACTCTATAGACCAGGTAGACCAGGCTGGCCTGGAACTCACAGAGATCCGCCTGCCTCTGCCTCCCGAGTGCTGGGATTAAAGGTGCACACCACCACCGCCCAGCTATGATTTTTAAATGTTTATGGGTATGATATTATTGCCTGCATACATGTCTGTGCACTACATGCATGCAGTGCCTATGGAGGCCAGAAGAGGGTGTCAGAGTCCCTGGAACTGGAGCTATACAGGGTTGTGAGCCACCACGTGGGTGCTAGGAACCCAACCCTGAGTCCTCTGCAAGAGGTTCTTAATCCCGTAGCCATCTGTCCAGCCCCTCAATAATATATGTTTTTGTTTTTGTTTTTTTAACTTTTAAAGTGGACACCTTCTGAGAAATGACACCCAAGATTGACCTCTGGCCCCTTCATGACCCGATGCACAAACACATACCTTCATAAACACACGTAAATGCACAAGTAAACCTAGTTGGGTTCTTCAGGAGCATGTGCTACGGTTTAGATTGTGAGTCCCCCAAGGACCCATGTGGTAAAAGTGTGGTCCCAGAAGATAGTAGAACTATTAAGAAGTTGGGCCTAAGGCTGGGTGGTGGTGGCACACACCTTTATTCCCAGCACTCAGGAGGCAGAGCCAGGTGGATCTCTGTGAGTTCGAGGCCAGCCTGGTCTACAGAGTGAGTTCCAGGATAGCTAGGGCTAGGACCTAGTGGGAGGTGGCCAACCGAGGAGATCTCTGGTCTCCTCTTTTCTCTTTGCTTCCAGGTCATAAAAGACAAGTCACAAGACTGCTTCACCCCATGCTCCAGAGCAGGGGGCCCAGTCATGGGCTGGGACCTCTAAAACAGCTGTGGATTTCCCCAGAAAGGTGTTATAGTGAGAGAAAGCTGAGGAACACCACAGCAAACTTCTGTAGTTGTGTGTAAGGGCCGGTGTGAGTCCTCATTCACCAGCGCTCCCGGAACAGGAAATGGTGAGTTTCTGCAGTTAAGCAGGGCCAGTTACCACCTTGTAAATTCGTAAGTGTGGTGGTATTGTGTTCCCCAAAATATTGTGTACCTTAATAAACTTATCTGGGGTCAGAGACGGAACAGCCACAATATTAAACAGAGGTTAGGCAGTGGTAGCACACACCTTTATCCTAGCATTCCAGAGACAGAAATCCCTCTGGATCTCTGTGAGTTCAAGGCCACATTGGAAACAGCCAAGCATGGTGACACACACCTTTAATCCCAGAAAGCCAGCCTTTAATCCCAGGGAGTGGTAGTAGAAAGCAGAAAGGTATATAAGGCGTGAGGACCAGAAACTCAAGGCATTTGGCCTGGAGAAGCATTTGGCCTGGTTAAGCATGTGGCTGGTTAAGCTTTCAGGCTTCTAGCAGCAGTTCAGCTGAGACCCATTCTGGATGAGGACTCAGAGGCCTCCAGTCTGAGGAAGCAAGACCAGCTGAGGATCCGGCGAGGTGAGATAGCTGTGGCTTGTTCTATTTCTCTGACCTTCCAGCATTTACTCCAATACCCGGCTCAGGTTTGATTTTATTAATAAGAACTTTTAAGATTCATGCTACACGTAAGGACCAGTTTCTCTCCATACTAAACACAGCTCCAAACAGAAGGAAGAAAGCAGTGAAAATTCAGGAAAAGCTCGTTTATTGCAAAGGATACATTGAAGCTATAGGGCAGCCTTCCTGGAATGTGTAATCAGCCATCTCCCTCTAGGGTTTTCTTCTGGAGCACACTGAGGAGAAGCATTAAGTGCCCCTGGGGTCCAGAATCTTGCCTATGAAGAGCAGGGCCCCCGTGTCTGTGTCTCTCAGGACAAAGATGAAAGGCTGGTTGAGGTGATAGTCTAGTGGGAAGGTGAGGCGGACAGGCTGGAGGCTTGGGTTGGGGCTGCTCTCTGCCCCCTCCTCATTCCACTCAAAAGCAGCCCTGTGTTCCACCTGGGTGAGCTTGACGGGTTTGCCTGTGATCTTGCTGAAGTCAGGGGACTCAAACAAGGACTGTAGCTCTGTAGAGATTGAAAGATTCCATTAAAATCCTCCTTGTCCAACACACATGCACGCACACGCGCACGCGCGCACACACACACACACAGTCCTGGTTTGTGTAAGATGATTCTCAAGAAAACAAGCTGGGAGTGGAGCACTGCTTTGCCCTGTGGGGTATGTGGTGCTCTGAGCTACTACAGGCCCAGGACTTATCCGGGAGCATAGAGCTAGCAAGGCTGTATGAGAAACCAAGGTAAACAGACCTGGCCTGAGACGGTCTTTGGGCTGTTAAGGGTATGTGCTCATAGGACCAAGGACTACGTCTGATGGGACAGTGGTTCTGTGCTCCCCTCCCTCATAATAATACAGCAAGTGCCCAAGAGCCTCCCTACAAAGTTCTGTCAGCAAGATGGGAAGGCTGGAAGACTCAGCCTCATTTCCAGCCCTGAGCAAAGTGGTCTTCAAACATACTCATCTCCTGCAGAGACTTGGTGACTTCGCCCTCATAGCTCAGCTTCAGCTTGGGGATGCTCAGCACGGCTTGGATGGTCTTCAGTTCTCGATCTATGTCATGGATGAACTCAGAAGTGAGGCTCTCCTCTATCATGGTCAAGTTCTGGGTCACCGTCAGGGGCAGGAAGAAGATGATGCTCATGCTTCCTGTCAAGGGCAGCTGGGCAATCTAACAACAGAGAAGCACGGGAGTTAGTCCTGGGGCCGGCCTCAGCCCTAACCTGTGCAGCGACTGTCTTCCACAGTTTTCTTCTCAGCTTAATACCAACAGAAGTTTGATGAAAAATATTTTAGCTTGTGATTTATCTTAGTTGGGGTTTCTATTGCTGTGATAAAATGTAACCAAAAGCAACTTGGCGAGGAAAGGGTTTATTGCATCTTAGAGCTCTCAGGTCACACTCATCACCACAGGAACTCAGGGCAGGAGCTGGAGCAGAGGCCACAGTGGACTGCTCTCTCACTTACTCCCCCAAGGCTTGTTAGCCTTGTTTTCCACCAGCCAGACCACATGTTGAGAAGTGGCATGGTGCACAGTGGGCTGGGCCCTCCCACATCAATCATTAATCAAGAAAATGCCCCCTAGGTGTGCCCAGAGGCCAGCCTGGTGGGAGCACTGTCTCAGTTGAGGTTCCCACTTCTAAATGACCCTTAACTTGTGTCAAGTTGGTGACACTAACCAGGACCTGGTTCTCAGGAGCTGGAGTTGAATGTCCTCCCAGAGTCTATCTGCCAGCATTTACTGATCATTTGCTTTGTGCAGAGCCCTGGACTACAAGCGAACAGTAAAACAGACCCTTTGAACAGAGGTTCTTACCCTAAGGCCCGTGGGACAGTGTCAGGGCTTCGCAGAGCCCCATGCAACCGTATACAGAAATGTTGTTTCTCTAGTGGGGCGGGCCGGTTTGTTTTTTTTTTTTTTTTTTTTTTTTTTGAGACAAGATCTCTCCATTATGCTGCCCTAGAACTTTCTATATAGACCAGACTGGCCTCAAACTCCCAGAAACCCACCTACTTCTGCCTCCCAAGTGCTGGGATTAAAGTGTGCCACCACACCCTACTGTTTCAGGCCCTTTTGTCAGATTTCCAAAGAAACCATAGCCTAGGAGAAGTTAGTGACTACTGATTTGGAACTGAGAGAAGTCAGATGCACTCAGAGTCTTAGAATGTCAGTGTGGACGTTCGTGACAACTTGTCAGAATTTGGCTCTTGATTCTAAAAAGAGGAGCTGTCAGGAAAAGACAGTGTTGGGCTCGGGCCGTAGCACAGTTGGTAGATCACTTGCCTAACATGCATGAAGCTGTGGGTTGATCCCCAGCACTGCATTAACCAGCGTAGTGGCACATGCCTACAATACCAGCATTTGGGAGTAGAGGCAGGAAGGTCAGGAGTTCAAAGTCATCCTCAGCTAGTAAGTTTGAGGCCAGCCTGAGTTACATGAGGCTCTGTCTCGAAGAGAAAAAAGGAAAGAGATGAATGAATAAATCAACATTTGAGTGCCAAGTTTCTCTCTTTGTTTCATTTTGGCAGTACTAAGGATTAAACTCAGGGCCTTGCTCATACTAGGCAAGTGTTCTACCATTGTGGAGCATCCAATGAGTGCCTAGTCTTTTTTTGGTTGGTTCTTTTGTTTGTTTTTGGTTTTGTTTTTATGTGTGTAAGTAGTGGCCTGAATGTATGTCTGTGTACCACAGACATGCCTGTTACTGCAGAGGCCAGAAGAGGGTGTCAGATCCCCTGGAACTGGAGTTACAGACAATTGTGAGCTGCCATGTGGGTGCTGGGAATCGGACCTGGCTCCTCTGAAGGAGCAGCCAGTGCTCTTAACCACTGAGCCATTGTCCTGGCCCATTTCTGTTTTCTGAAATGGTTTCAAAGTACAGCTCAGACCGGGCTCTTGATGACCCTACCTCAGCCTCCTGACTGCTGGGATTACAGGTGTGTGTCACCATCCCCAGCTCTGAGTGCCAGATTTTGAAAACCCATTTTCTATGACCGTGATCTTGACAACAAGTCCTGGGAGAGTAACTGCCTCTCACTCGGCTTCAAGAAAAGGAAGACCCCAGGCAGTGATGGCACACCTTTAATCCCAGCACTCGAGAGGCAGAGGCAGGCGGATCTCTGAGTTTGAGGCCAGCCTGGTCTACAAATTGAGTTCCAGGCCAGCCAGGCATATACAGAGAAACCCTGTCTTGAAAAACCAAAAGAAGGGAGCAGGGAGGAAGAGGAGGAGAGGAAGAGGAGGAGGAAAAAGGAAAGGCCCAGAAACATTACTAACTTGCCCAAAGTCACACAGCAAACTTCAGATAACTGGCCATTCTCAGCGGCCATTCCTTTACCACCCTACCCCTCTCTGACCCCTCCCACCCACCCCCCATCCCTACAGACCTTGCAGTTGAGATCGGAGTCCAAGCCATATCGTAAGATGGCCTTGGGTTCTGACATCATGGGGACTTTCACAGTCCTGTCCTCATCCAAGTGAAAATCCTGGAGGGTCGTCTTTTTCGAGTCGAACTTTGTTACCCACTGCCCTGGAAGGAAACACAGAGCTTCCTGAGCCACTGTCACTGGAAAGGCCAGAGGACCATGTTGTGTCTCCACTGGCCAAACAAACCTGAGCTGTCATGGACACAGAAGCTGCTGGGTCCCAGCACGTGTGACAGAGACCACAGGATCCGGCTCTCTTCCCCACGCAAACTCAGATGAAAATAAGTGGGTGTTCTTCTCACTTTGACTCGGATCACCAAGCCCTTTTGTTTAAGGTGGCCTTCAACAGGCTGGGTTGTGCCTGCTCTCCTGTCCTCTGTACTCTGTGGAGTAGGAAGGCTCAGGCTTTCCTCTAGCTCGGGCGTCCACTCTTGCTGCTACTCAGTAAGATGGTCACATTTTAAAAGGAAAATGGTCAGACTATTCCTGCCGCAAGCCCTTTTCTGAATAAAGCAGACCTCGTATGAAGCCTGTGGAAGGGTCTCCTGACACATTACTGCTGCCTAGAAGACTGTCGATAGCTAACTGGACGCAGTTTCATGAGCACAGGGGGGCCCAGGAGTGGTACTGGGCTGCTGTGAGAATAACACAGCGTGTATTGTACAGAGTATGAAGTAGATGTATAATCCTCACAGGAAAGCTGAGGAGACGGATGGCTCAGGAGAAACTTAGGGCTCTGCACTCACAGGGCACAGCCATGATTAAACCTGGTCTGATTCAAATCAGAGATCTGTGTCCAGCTCCACTCAGACGTTTCTCTTGTCACATAGTTCAGAGCCACTTGGTAGGTGATAAGCAGAGAAGCAAGCCCACGTGGTTTTCATATCCTCCCCTGGCCGTGCATTCGTTCGTGTTCCCACCACCACACACACCTGCCGTCCTCCCTTGGCCCAAGAGAAGTGGGGAAGCCCTCACCCTTGAAGTAAGCCACGCCGAGGAGGAGGATGCTGACGGCACTGGGCATTTCTCTTGTGGACCGAGCGATTTTCCCTTTCATCTGGGCCTGCACCCAGTTGTTAATTTCCTGGAGGTCTATTCGAGGGTTGCCAGTGAGGATTCTGGGCCTGGTCCCATATGACTTCTCCAGAGGTGCAACAAAGCTGGATTTTACTCGAAGTTCTTGAGAGGGAGCAGATCAAAGAGTAGTGTATGAGAGCTGAGCCAGCACTTTGAAAGCCTGCCAGACCCCAGCTTCCTGCCCAGCATCTTCCCTGACTTGCTGGGGCATCTGCTGGCTTGTCCAAACCCTGGACAGGGAACAATGGATTCCACCCATCGCCTTCCCCTTCATGTTCCTGCCCTCCCCAGACCCTCCTACTGTCTCCCACAGCCCACTTCCTCTTTCTGCTCCTTTGTGGTCTCACAGGCCCTTTCCTGCCCACCAGTGCCAGGCCTGGCCTGAGCACACACAGTCTATTGTTTAGACCGAACCCCAGCATGGAGCACACAGATGACCCAGGCCAGAAAAGCAGTCACATGCCAGGCATGATGGCGTGTCTGCGCTTGGAAAGCAGGGGCCAGCTTGGGCTACGTAGACTGAGGGGCGGGGTGGGAGTGGCTACTGACTCCTCTCAAACACAATTCTGGAAGCACTCTTGAGGCTCTTCCCAGGGGCAGTAACAGAGGCGAGGAGTTCCTTGTAGGTGCCGTGGATGTCGGGGTTGCTGATCAAGTCGTAGTAAAGAGCCCGGTGGATGACAGATTCTGTTCGCTGTTCAGCTCCTGCCAGGGGGAAAGGATGGCAGGCTTCATAACTGCCCGGGGGACGCACAGCAGGACAGGGTGTTAGACATCTAGTCTCGTCTTCTGAGAGCCTGAGGAGGCTGATATTGCAGACATTCTAGGTGGACAAAGAGCTTCAGGGGAATAATGACTGCATTGCTAAGAAAAGTCTCTAAAATAGGCCAAGGCATCAGACCTACAGAGAGAGATGGGTGGGATGCATTCCCTCAAGTTCTCCCATCGTTATCTACACTATTGTGGGGGGGAACCCGGGCCTGCTTGTGACCGTTGTACGCCTAGAACCTGGGTAAATGACTAGCACACAATAGGAGTCCTCTTAAGGAACCAGGATTGAGTGTCACTTTGATAAAGTGGTAGGAATTGTGTGTGTGTGTGTGTGTGTGTGTGTGTGTGTGTGTGTGTGTGTGTGTGTATGTAGCCAGGGCCTGACCAGAGCTGCAGCCCCCACCGACCCTTTCCTGTTCCCTGGCAGTGTACGCATGGAGACTCAGGGAACTCAGGTCCCCCTGCAGCCGCCTTCCGCTGACACTCACCCAGAGAAAGAGCAGAGAGGGCTGTGGCCACGCTGAGTGGAGACAGCAGAACGTTGGCAGTTGGGCTGGCACTGGATCTCAGGCGGTACAGATCATAGCCGAAGTTGGAAACGGCTGCTGCCAGCTTGTTTACAGGGACCTTGAAGAAGGGGTCCTCCTCCTCCACTGGCTCCCCTGTGCTGTCGGGGACTGGGGAGCCCTGGGTCAGAACACAAGGACCAGTGGGAAGGCACAGTGAAAGGCATCGCCTCTGGGTTGGGGCTGTCCTCTGGTTCCTGGGGGCCGTTAGTCTAAGGTCGGAATGAGTGTGTGCTCTCTGACTGTACATAACCTCTGCTGGGGAGAGGCAACACCCAGGGCTTGCCAGGCTGAACTGTGACCTGAGAGCGGGAAGCCTGGGCCACTTTAAAATAAAAATGGTAGGGCTGGGGAGCTAGTTCCTCCGTTGGTCAAGTCCTGGCCTGACAGCATGCGGGACCTGGGTTCAGTCCCAGAAAGCACGCCAAAGGCTGGGCATGGTGGTGCATGCTTGTAATCCCAGCGCTGGGGAGGAAGAGATGGGCAGGTCCCTGGGGCTCACTGGCCGCTCAGCCTAGGCTAGTCAGTGTGTTCCAGACCAGGGAGGGGTCCTGTTTCAGAAACCAAGGCAGACAGCACCTGAGGAATGACTCTGGGTTGACTTCTGGCCTACAAACAGTCTCTCTGTCTATCTGTCTGTGTCTGTCTGTCTCCCCCCCACCCGTGTGTCTGTCTGCCTATCTGTCTGTCTCTGTCTCTGTCGACCTCCCCACCACCATCACCAGAGAAACCTGTCCTTAGGCCATTCCACACTCCTCTGCTCACCATTTCAGACTGTTCTGTGTCTGCCTAAGTTCTGCTGTGAGACTCTCCCTGTCTCTCCTGACAAGCCATCTTCTCTGACCATACCTGAAGGGAGTTTGTAGTTTTCTCACCTTTTTTCAGTGTCCACTACTTCCTTATTAGCTAGCAGCTTTGTGAGGAACTTTCTGCTCCTTTTTGTCTTGTCTCCAGGGCTGGGGAGCAAACCCATGCTCTTGTATATGCTCTTGTGTATGCTGGGCATGTGCTAACGGAGCGGGGTGGGGGTGGGGAGTTGGGGGCGGGGCTGAGACAGGGTCTCACTATGTGTCTCTGGCTGTCCTGGAACCCACTTAGTAAACCAGGCTGGCCTTGAACTCACAGAGATCCACCTGCCTCTGCCTCCCGAGTGCTGAGATTGTTATATTTCTATCCATACCTACCAACCTCAGAGTAAGTGTTCGT
The DNA here is from genome assembly GCA_902168405.1 of Peromyscus aztecus. Taxonomy (NCBI): domain Eukaryota; kingdom Metazoa; phylum Chordata; class Mammalia; order Rodentia; family Cricetidae; genus Peromyscus; species Peromyscus aztecus. The sequence continues at coordinate 62,093 of CABHPQ010166062.1, forward strand.
GGGTAGGGCTCAGTTAATACAGCACCTGTGTATCATGCCTGGGGTCCTGCGTATCATTTCCAACGGGGGGGGGGGGGGGGGGAGCAGGTGGTTAGTAGGTGAGGAATAAGTAAATGGCCATAGTGGCCTTGTAAGGAAACAGACTGAGGTAAGAGGGTATTGTCTAAGGTCACTAAGCCCTATTCCGAACTCAGAACCCACAATGCCCAGCTCTATAGCTGATATGCCCAAGTGGCTTGTCCCTTGTGTGACCCTTCCCCTACTTCCTCCATACAGCGGAGGCTTCTCCATACCCTGAAAGGTGAAGCAAATACTTATCTTGCTGCTAGAGAAACCAAGACCTGAGAAATGAAGGCCAGAGCCCACCCCCTCCCCAGCACTGCCTCCCTGTGCTGGCTCCTCTGCCACCAGCCGCCAGCCAAGGAGGGGCTAGAACAGCTGCTGCCCACACCTACCTCCCTACTGACCTCAGAGCTGCTGCCGACATTCTGGCTGCTGCCGTGCCCGAGCAGGGCTCCAGTCCAGAGGAGTAGCACCAAGGCCTGCATCCCGGGACTAGAGGGACACAAGACAAGTGAGTCCCCTCACCCACACCCTGCGCTGCCACCCCACCCTTCACAGGGGCACAGGCTTGATGTCCCTGGCCTGCACCTGCCGCTTCGCCCTGAGCTGTGCCTCCATGGTGGTTCCTACCGGGAGACCCACCTTCCAGCCTAAGCGCCAGAGCAGTGAAGTCCCAGCAGCGGGCTCTTCTGGCCCAAGAAAATGGTCTAGCACAAACACACACGGAGGCGTTTCCTTGCAGGCATACAGCCCGCTCACTTGGTAGGATTTGGAACCCTGTCTCAGAACGGGAGCAGAACCAGGTCTTTATAGACTCACAGAACATCTATCCGATCTAGCCCTGCTGTCCACCAAAAGTTTTCCGGCTAAAAGCCTATGACAAGGACTCAGTCCGGTCTATTTGCCCCCCACCCTTTTTATTCAGATAGGATCTTGCCTCTGTGACCTTGAACTCGCAGCTGCCCTCCCCCATCCGCCCCAGTGCTGGAATTCCAGGTGTGTGTCACCATGCCGTCAACCCCATTCTTCCATCTCAAGAACAACTCCGAATGCTTAGTTAAGAGGGTGCGGACTAGGGCCACACTGTCCGATCTAAGCCTGACTTCATAGCTGTCCAAAGAACAAATCCCTCCTACTGTTAGGAGAGTTAAATTATATAACCCCCCCCCTCTCTCTTCTTTTTTGAGACAGTCTTGCTATATTTAGGCTGGCCTTGAACGTGTGGTCCTCCTGCCTCTGCCTCCCAAGTGCTGACGTCACAGGTGTGCACAACCACACCTGCCTAGACATTATCTTAGCAGCCAGGGGTTGGGAAGATCTCAGCTGTCTCTTGACTGGCACCTCTTCTGAAGGCCATTTCTTCTTCCCCCACTAGCATGGAAACAGCTCTTCCCCAGAGCCTGCCTGCCTTCCTGCAGGTTAAACAACACTAATTTTTGGTGGGACCTCCCACATCCCACCACCTCCCTAAGCAGCGACCTTTCTGCCCAGACTCTAGTTTGGCACTTGGAGACCACAGGGCAAAGCTGAAGTCTGGGCTATGGGTCCTCCTGAATCATCCCTGGGCTCCCCTGGAATCAGGTCTAGGGGTGGGAATGAGGGCCACAGGAAAGCTCATTCTAGAGTTGGAAAAGACCACTGGCTGTCCTAGAGTGTCCCCCACCCATCCTCCCGCACACACACCCTGAAGTGCCCCTCAGCTCCATCATTACCCTGTCACATGTATTTGCCCCCCCCACCATACATCACCAACTTTTCTGACTTCCCAGAACAAATTGGATCTGAAGAGTCAGGAGTGCAATCTGCAGTCGTTGGCTAAGGTCCTGAAAATTAAGTCAGATAACCCACTAGAAAACTGCAGCCCCTGAGGGCCAACAAGAGGAAGTTTACTCTGCTTCCGGCAGCACCACCAACACAACCAGCCTCCTTCTTTCTAACCCTTCTTCATCAGATCTCCCAGTGGGAATTCTGGTGACCCCTGTGTTCTCACCCAGGGGCGCTGCCTCCCAGCTTCCTGGGGAGAAAACCCGTTGGAACAACAGAGAAAGTGGTGCAGATTTAGCCCTCCCCACCCAGCCCCACCCATCATAGGCAGCAGCCTCCCTCTGCGGAGCCGCCACGGGCTGATTTATCGGAGATGCACAGAAAGCCCCTCTGGTCCCTCTGGGTGGGTACTGACTGACAGAAGGGAGGAGATGGTCACCTTTGGCCTCCTATTCCAGGAAGTAAATGAGATGCACTTGCAGATGGGACCTCCTGGAGTTCCTCCAGGGTCTAAGTCAGATCAGTTACCAAATGGGTAGGCTGAGAACTGAAGCTGAGGTGGGAATAGTAGGCGTGGGGAGACACGGGGTCCAATGCTGGCCCAGGAGTCATAAGCAGGGACAGGTGTTAGTGGAGTGTCTGAATTCTCCACCCGAAGCCACAGGAGTTAAGGAAATGGAGACCCTAAGGGCAGAAAGTGAGGGTCTGCAGCAGGGGTCCCACGGGACACACACAATGTCCTGGGAGCAGTAACTGTGGATTGGGTAGGCAGCTTTGACTAGCCAGGGGCACCGGGACAATGATGCCATCCTGTCCAAAGGGCAGTGTCCAAGCCAAATTCCTGGGCTACCGTGGGGGAGGGCATGGGGAAGGGTCAAGAGTCTCCCCTCTGAGCCAAGGTCTGCCCCAAATCAAGAGGCACAGAAACTGGGGTGTTGTGGTCTCAAATCCGAGCTGGGAAGACAAATAGGAGCCGGCACATGTGTTTCCGATTAGACCCAGCTGGGAGACAAACACGCTGCTCCTCCTCCACTGCTGCCTCCTCCCAGAGCCAAGCAGCCTTCCAGCCACATGGCAGTGGACATGTGGACAGTGCAGGGGAGGACACCTCCCTCTCCGCTGCCTCAAGGACTGTTCCAGGGGTCCAGTCTGGCTGGCTCATCCACACCACTCACCTCCGGTGCAGCATTTTTTTGTTGTTGTTTTTTCTGAAATCTTGGAACCTGAAACACCCCATAGTTGCACCTCCCAACACCCCAGAAAAGCCAGCCCTGGGGCCAGAACTCCCTGGTCCCCACCCATCCCCCTCAGCCTGGGGGCTGACCTGATGGGCAGCTAAGGTCCAGACAGTGGCTGGCACTTGGAAAGTCTGTCTCTTTTCTTTGACCCAGACCACTCCCTGCTGTGGCTTCCCGGGAGGTAAAAAGACTGGAGAAGAACAGCCAGACCCCACACACCAGCTAGGCTAAAGGGTGCTTATTGTTTGCAAGAGGCCGTGACCTCATTTGTCTCCCATTCACTCCGTAACAGAGAATCGGTGGGAGCTGGGCAGAGGACCTAGCAGGCATCCCATCCCAGCAGGGCCAGCTGCTCCTTGCTGGGGGGGGGGGGGGGGGTAAGCACCAGTTGATTGTGAAAAGCAGCAATCCGAGTGAGTGGAGCCAGGTTGGTCTGCAGGAAAGTGCAGGAAAGACCACCTTCCTGCTCACTGCTGATGGGAGGAGCAACGTCAGGGAGAGCCCTGCCTGTAGGATGATAGCCCCTTTGGGGTACTGTTCGGATCAGACCCAGAGCTCAGCTCCCCACCTCCCACCACTACCACATTGTTCCCCAACTCCATTCAAAACCCAGTCCAGCCTCTCTGTTTGCTGCAGTTGGGATATGGGGATAATAGCATCCTGGCCCTCTGTCCCCCAACTCCCTCTTCCCTCTCATCTGTTCACCCTGATCCCTAAACTGCAGAGGCTACTGTATTTCTACCTCCACCTCCTTGCACCCCTCTTTTCTGCTCTCTGGGGTTCCCCTGCGCCTCCCAGTCCCTCTGGCTAGGGGGCCTCTTCCATCTATCTTCCCCAGGCTAGACCAGGCGTCGCCTTACCTGTGGTCCACCGCAGCTCCTTCCTCAGTCTAGGTCCCTCTCAGCCTGCACCCTGAGGGGGTTCTAGCAAGCCGTGAATAGCTGCCTCCCAACCCAGCGTCCAGCAGGCTTCAGATTACAGCTACTCCTTTCTTAAAGTGACCTGACTCAATTTGGAGTCTGTGATTGCATCATTGGTGTTAACTTTAACCCACTGCTACCCTTCCATCCTGTGTCCCCAAGACCATGCATTCACATCACCCTCCTCAGCCACCACATCTTCCTTGGGCCATCATCTCTCCCAGATGGGCCCCTCCAACAGGATGGCTAACTTCACAAGGCACTTGGGCCAGCCTTGGGTAGGTCATGAGTCTGAACGTGAACATCAGAAAGGATTGGCTGCGGGGCAGGCTGCATGGAGAGAAAGTGAGTCGGTGTAGCCAGGCTGCATGAAGAGAAAGTGAGTTGGTGTAGAGACAATGGTTTTTTCCAGGTGGTTAGCTCTGGCTCTACCTGCAGTTGGAGAGCAAGATAATTCTTCATCTCCTGGAAAATGAAGGGATGGCACTGGGCCTGTCTGCTGTGAAGTTCTGTGTTCTCTGAAGATTACAAAGGACGGTGGGGGCTGGAGAGATGCTGAGCAGTTAAGAGCACTGGCTGCTCTTGCAGAGAACCTGAGTTCTGTTCCCAGTATCCACACCAGGGACTCACAACTTCCTGTAACTCCAGCTCCAGAGAATCTGATGCCCTCTTCTGGCCTCCTCAGGTATCACACACATACAGATACCCAATCACTGACACACAGACACATAAATAAAAAATAAAACCTTTAAAACGAAAAGGAGGGACAGTGGGGGAAACATCTGACCAGAGGAAGAAATGGGGTGTACCGGACACCCATCCTGGGAGGTGGCTCACACTAGAGGTTGCCTGCACAGGAGAACACTTGCATTCAGCTTGCTCTGGGGTGTTAGAACTCATAATGCAGTTTCAAAACTAAAGCACTAACATAAGCAATGAGTAGCGACTCCAGGTTTAATCCCCTGACCTGAAATACTTAGGACTATAGGAAAAAAAAAAAAAAAACAAAACAGTGTTGGATTTGGGATCTGGAATATTTGCATCTATATGAGAGATCTTGGGAATGGAACCCAGTTCCAAACTTGAAATTCACCGGCTTCCTGTAACTCTGCACACACTCAGCCTGAAGTGATCAATATTTGCATAACTGGTGTGGTGCCCGGAATCACAACACTTGGCCTTGGCCACACAGTGAATTTGAGGCTAGCCTGGGCTACAAGAAGTCCTGTGTCATAAAATAATAAAGAAAAGGTGACCACTGAGGTGGCTTAGCAGGTAAAGGTACTGGCCACCGAGCCTGAAAACCCAAGTTCTCTCCACAGCACCCACACAGAAAGAGAAAACCAATTTCGACATGTGATCGTGTACCATGGCTTGTGCACATACCCACCCTACACACACTACATAAATCAATGTAATGATTTTTTTAAAGAACAGTCTTTTTGTTACTCCTGCTCATGGAACAAAGTTCCTGCACATTGAACTGTCGACTGTGCAGCATGGGATCTGCTCCAGAAAGCTGAGGGTTACGGAGTGCTTTGTATTGCAGCTGCTCTGGTTAAAAATGTTGCTTTCTAAACCTATATAACCAGTGTTTTTTAGGCTGACTGAGAAAGCCTGATAACCATTCAGAGAAAGAAAGAGGAAGGCTCAAAAGAGAGAACATTTAGGGGACTCTGCGAGCATTCTCGAGGAAGCCCCAGAAAGCAGAGCTTGGGCCAGGGTGACTTCGCATTGGGCAAGGTTCAGCTTTATAAGGAGAGTGTCACCAGTGAGAGTCCAGGGCCTTTCAATAAAAAAAACCGGAGTGACTCCAGACAGTGCTGTGTCAGGGGTAAAGGCACTCGAGGTGTAGTGAGCCTGCTGACGAGAGTTCAGTCCTTGGGACTCTAGGTGGGAGGAGAGTGCCTACTCGACAAAGTTGTCCTCTGGCCTACACACACACACACACACACACACACACACACACACACACACACGGAGTCAAAAGCAACAAAAGATGAAAATTTCTCAGTTAATCTCCCCACTCACCCAGTGCCACATTCTGAGCAGAGCTGATACCGATATCTTCCCTGGTTGGTTGGTTGGTTGTTTGGTTGGTGAGTGACCAGGCCTCACTATGTAGCCCTGGCTGGCCTGGAACTCCCAAAGATTCTCTTGTTCCTGCCTCCCCAGTGTTGGGATTTAAGGTATACCCCATCAGGCCTAGCATATTCTTCAAGCACTATCCTGCTCTAAAAAGCAAATGTAGGCAGGACAGGATGGTGCACACCTGTAATCCTAGTTCTTGAAAAGTAGAGGAAGTAAGACCAAGAGTTCAAGGCAATCCTCCGTAAGAGTTGGAGGCCAACCTGGGCTACATGAGACCCTCTCAGAAAGAAAAACATAGGGTCTATGAGATGGCTCAGCAAGTAAAATAAGCATGAAGATATGAGTTCGATTCCCCAGGACCCACATGGTGGAAGGAGAGAACTGATCTCCACATGCATCCCATGGCATGCGCATAGACATTCAAGCACACAAAACAAACAAGCAATAAATAAATATCTGGGTGTGGTGGCACACGTAATTCCAGCATTCAGGAGACAGAAGGAGAAGTGTTGGAAATTTAAGGTCAGCTTGACCTACATAAAGAGTTCTAAGCCAACCAAGAATACACATCAGGACTCCATCTCTAAAAATCAAAATAAGATAAATAATACCCAAAGAAGTGCAAACTATAAGGGGAAAGGTTGATGATAAATGTGGCATTAAAGTTAGAAATTTCTCTTCACACAAAGATACCATAAAACAAAGAGGAGCCCAGCAGTGGTGGCACACACCTTTATTTTATTTTTTTAAGATTTATTTATTACGTATGCTGTGTTCTGTCTGCACATATCCCTGCAGGCCAGAAGAGGGCACCAGATCTCATTACAGATGGTTGTGAGCCACCATGTGGTTGCTGGGAATTGAACTCAGGACCTTTAGGAAGAACAAGCAGCGCTCTTAACCTCTTAGCCATCTCTCCAGCCCAGCACACACCTTTAATCCCAGCATAGGCAGACAGATCACTGTGAGTTCCAGGTCACTCTCATCTACAAAGCTAGTTCCAGGACAGCCAGGGCTACACAGAGACACCCTGTCTCAAAACAAACCAACAAAAACTAGACAAAAAACAACCACACCAAAACATTCTAATGAGAAAACCAGAAATAGCCGGGCGTTGGTGGCACACGCCTTTAATCCCAGCACTTGGGAGGCAGAGCCAGGCGGATTTCTGTGAGTTCGAGGCCAGCCTGGGCTACCAAGTGAGCTCCAGGAAAGGCACAAAGCTACACAGAGAAACCCTGTCTCGAAAAA
>CABHPQ010166063.1:4290-37861 GCA_902168405.1 Peromyscus aztecus
CACACACACACACACACACACACACACACACACACACACACACACCATTCTATGAATTTTGGTGTAGGATGGGGATAGAATTTTCAGGACCTTCTGAAATGGCCCTGAGCATTCCTCTACCACCGTGTACTGAGTTTCTGTGATGCCGAGTTCTCGGTGTTGACAGGAGATTGAGGCTATAAAATCAAAATAGCAATCAACTCTGAAAAATGTTGGAGATGCTTGGCGTCCTGTAGTCTCAAACGTTCAGCCAAGGCTGAATTCTTTATGTAAAAATAAACCAGCAAGTCTGGCTTATTAGTATGCAAATTTCCTCTTGTCTTTTAATAAAAGATACAATTGTATCCATAGTAAAGAACTGTTTTTAACATAAATGTCTTTATAATTTATTAGCAATAAATGTTTGATTTTTATACCTCTTTTATATGCCTGTATACCCAGGATGGTGTAAGAATTTCTTGGGTAGGAAGGAGTTATGAATGGGAAAAGTTTTAAGAAGCTTTAGGCTAGGGGCTGGCAAGATGGCGGGGAGTGGGGACAGGTAAAGCCTGGTCACCTTCAGGAACACGTGTAAAGATGGAGGGAGAGAATTGACTCCACAGAATTGTCTCCTGGATTCTGGGTACACACCATGATGCATGCGGGTTCCCCTCCTCCACCATGTAAACACACAATCATAATTTAAAAAAGACGCCCAGGGCTACTGGGTTTCAGCACGCTGGACAGCTCCCAGGGCACTAAATAGCTTTTCCCTTCAGGCTCCCTGCATGACTCACTTCCTCTTGTCTTCGAAATGGAATTCTCAGTTGACAAAGGATATTTGTAAATCATGCTTGGTGACCAGGAATGAAAGCAGGCACTAGGCACAGGAATCTGAATTTGAATCCCAGGCCCAGCACTGCCTAGTTATATAATCTTAGGCACCTTTCCCCACCTCCCTCTGTGCTTGGAGAGATCTCAGCCAAGAGTGCTCAGACAGAGCTTTTAGAAAGTGAGTTACGGCTGTCATTGTCTCTCCGTAAGACATGGGGATTCTTACATTCCATCGCTAGTCTCTATAATTAAACCATTTATTTTATTAATATTGTTAGGCTTTTCTTTTACTGTGATAGTGTGTTTTATAGTACTTGGTCAATTATTTAAAATATAACAAAGTGAAGATATTAGACTAAGTGGTGTTTGCACCCCCATAACTACGTCATTGCGTGCTGTAATTACACCAGTGTCTGTGATTTATGCTGTGTCGTGAGTGGGGGAAAAAAATCCATATGAGGCATAATGAGGAGGGGCCTTGAACAAGACATGGGAGGTGCAGACTGTCCAATCAGCTCCTGATGACACCAATCTCTGCATCTCCCTCCTCTTCCTCCCTCCGCGTGTGCTCAGGTTCCTTGGCAGGCACACTCACCACTGTTCCCTCACAGATGATCTTTTTGTGAGCTTCCAGAAGAGACCACAGACTTTCTCTCCTCAGGGACATCTCCTCTGCTGTGTCCCTTGCCAGACATGCAGAGTATCATCTAGAATCCTTTCCCACTGCAAGTAGGGAAAAAAATCCAATTCAATGCTGTTTAAACAAACTGTTGCCATGAATTAACTGGTACGTTTACCTGAAAAAGCCAAGAATTGATTGATGGCTTCAGACATAGCAGAATACATGAACTTAGCCTTGCCACGTCCCTTGTCCTGGCATCATTCACTGTCGTGCTGGGCATTCGGGGGGCGGTGGGTGGCAGGAGTGTGTGGCCAGCATCAGGCTCCATTACACTGGCTTAGCATCTATCTTCATTGAACTACAGAAGCTCCTTGCAGGACTCTGCAGCATGGGTTAGGTCATCTGTCAATGGCAGAAATGCTTCTGGTGACCAGGAACTGACATTTGGGAGTGGCCAGGAGTTAAAGGACAAGTCAGTCCCACCTGCCGGTTGGAGAGTTTTGTTTTGTTGAGTTCATTGTTGTTTTAGTGTGGTTTTTGGAGTGTGTGTGTGTGTGTGTGTCTGTGTGTTTGTGTGTGTGTTTATGTGTGTTTGTGTGTGTGTTGTGTGCATGTATGTGATGCTCACTATTAAAACAATTAAGTTCACAGAAGGAAACAAAGAATGAAAATTCAAATTGACCTCAGTGGCAAGAGCAGACTTTATTTACCATGAGAGAGATGCTTCAAGAGAATAGCCATGTCTTCCTCTGAGGGGGATGTTGACCTTATTTTGTATGCTCTGCCTTTGACATTATCATGTGGTATACAACTGAATTTTTTTAAAGCAAGAGAAAACCCTCATAATGTTATAAATAGATTTATGATTTTATGTTGAGCCACATTCACAGCTATCTTCAATTGACACACCACGGGTTAGACACAACTGGAGAAGAGTAAGCCCCAGACGGCTTACTCCTCTTCCCCTTTCTTTACCAAATCTCCTGTCTCCATCCTGTACCTCCTTCTTCCTGTCTCTTCCCAGTAAATTGAATGGACCCTATGGAATATGTTTCATTTGCATGGGTCTCAAAGGCCAAAGGGGCCCTATGTAGCAAGCTATCATGAGGCAATATTACAGAGTCTCATCCTATCAGACAACTATGTAGTCTCTCTGGGAATAAAACAACCCCAGTCTTAGCTGGGAATACCTGGGAGCTGGGAGTAGACTTGGGAAGAAGGACCCATCTCTGAACCATGAAAGGCTGCATGCTGAGAGCCCTTCCAAAGTGTGTGAGAGAGTAGCGAAGCCAGACCCCCAACAACCCAGGAATGCCTGTCTTTGATGACTTAGGAGACCACACAGGTGGGAAGTCCCCACTGGCTCTGACTGGAGTAAGGTCAGTGGCCAGCTCTTAGGCCCCTGTGAGTGGTGATTACAGTGTCCTGAGACCACCTGCTGGCTTCCCGATGCCCGAGAGCACCCAGCACTTCCCAGAGGTGGAATAATTGGCTTTTCACACTGCACAACACCATTGTGTATGAAGGAGCCTTTGCAAGTATCACCAGAGAATCCTCTGGAAGCCCTTCTAGATTCTTGTTGCCACCTTGGCCGTTGTTATTTAATAGTAGCAGTTAGCGCCGCCCTGGTGTGACAACCGCCACCACCATCGGCTGCCTGCACCAAGCCACCGTCTGTTGTGCCCCCCGCACTGGGCCACCATCTTGAAAGCAGACACTGAGCACCGGGCTGAGCAGCTCAGGAGATGGAGTCATCCCAGCTTCACAGCAGTCATGATCTGAGGGAGGAGAGAGCTGGTTGCTCTTCACGTTCGTGGGTGAAGAAACTAAAGCTCCAGAGTAAAGATCCAAGATGCTGAACAGCCAACAGTGGAGGACAGTGACTCCCGAGAGACGAGGTCTGAAGAGATGGGACCCGTGTTTCCCCTGTTTAGTCTCGGGGGAATTGCCAGTCTGTGACACAGGAAACAGAAAGAGTGGAGCTAAAGAGACAGACGAGGAGCAGTGAGGCAGCTGGAGCTCACAAAGGAAATGTAACTCATAACCAAAATATAAGCACACCAACCAAAACCAGCTCAGAATGGATACAAATGAACAAGCATGGTGGTGCACAACTTTAATCCCAGCACTTGGGAGGCAGAGGCAGCTGGATCTCTGTAGTTGTTTTTTGTTTTTTTTGTTTTTTGTTTTTTGTTTTTTTAACTCTTTGCTCTTTGGGGGCCCACAAGCTCCACCTGTTTCTCTCTTTATCTAGCTTTCAGCTGTTCAGCTCTTTATTAGAACAATCAGGGGTTTCAGGCAGGCAAAGGAACACAGCTTCACAGAGTTAAACAAATGCATCGGAGAAGAATGCAACACATCTTTGCATCATTAAACAAATGTTCCACAGCATGAGAGAATGTAACCCATCTTTAACTAATATTCCACAACAGAGCTCTGTGAGTTCAAGGTCACCTTGGTCTACACAGTAAGTGCTGGGCTGGCTTGGAGCTGCAACAGGGCAGGGATTGTATCCCAGGCTCCTGGAGTGCCTCCCAAATCCTTCCCCCTCACCACCACCATGGGTTTACATCGCTGGGTGGGTCCCCAAGACTCCCTCCACCCCTATCACCTCTAAATTCCCCCCAGCAGCTGTCTAGGAAAAAAAGACTCAGTAAAGCTCAATGACAGCAATCAGGTGGGACCAGTCCCCAGGGAGCAGGGTCCCAAAGCCTCTGTCCCTGAAGCATGTGCATTGGACCCAAAACCCAGACTGCAATCTGCAGGGGATGCATGGTAGGAGAAGGTGGGGACACAGGAGAGTAACACCCCATGTCAGGACCTGGGGACATTTGGGATGGGAAAGGGTGACATTGAGGCTATGGAGGGACTTCAGCTCCCACCTGCCCTCAGAGGAGCTAGCCAAACTCTTTCTGGGGTCCCTGCCAGCCACAACCTTCTGTCTCCCTGGCCTGTGTCTGCGAAAGCTGAGCAAAAGGCCTGGGCTCAGGGGTTGGAGTGGAGGAGAGGTGGGTCCACAGCAACTAGAAGCTCAGGCCTGGGTAGAGATGCTTGGGAGGCAGAGAGGCTGGTGGTGACAGGCCAGGCCCCAAGGAAAGGTGCCCAATAGGACCCGGTGTCAGGGCAATTGGAGGAAGGAAGAGAGCAGAATACCACACCGTGGGCAGGAATCAGAGCTGGGCCAGTTGCTGAGATGCTGTGTGACCTTGGGCAAGTCATATCCCCTCTCTGAGCTTCAGTTGTTCCGTCTTTAAAATAGAGATGATTATTCTTGTCCTTGAAGCACAGCTGCTCTGAGGAATGAAGCAGATCTAGGTAGACCAAGGGGTGGAGCCTAGATACTGATTTGGGCGGGACCTAGCCTTGCCCCACCCACCTCCTGCTCCTAGCCTCTGGTCATTGGCCAGGCCTCAGTAGCTCTGTCACTGAGTCCAGTTGATTGGAGGAGGCAGGTCCTTTATGCAAATGAGGCTACTTTTTTTTCTCTCTTTTCCCTCTTCCCTCCTCCACAAGACCTCACACTCCTGGTTGGTGCTCCCTGGTTGGGGCTGGAGCTTGTGACACGCTGACTTGTCATCTAAATGCAGGCAGGTCTGACCTCTCTCCTAGAGCCCTGCTGCCTCGCCCTGTCACTGGCCCTCCTATCGCCTCATGACAGCTGTGTGACTTTGGGTGAGTCACTCCACCTCTCTGAGCCTCAGTCCGCCCCTCTGTTAAATGGGGAGAAGGCTGCCCGTGGATGGGTTCTGTTCCTTTCTACAGACAGGCTCATGATCTTGCACAGATATTTGCTGGCAGCTTCTGATGCCAGGCCCTGCTTTGGGTTCTGAGGCTGTCCTGCCCCCGCCGATGGGAATCTCCCTCTTCTGGTCTCCATCCACCTTGCCCTTGGACCTGTACCTCACCTCAGTCCTTGATCCTGCAGTCCTCTTGATCCAACAGCAATTTGGCTAATTTGTTGGGCCCATGAACCGCCCAATGGGGAGGCCGGGAGGGTGGCCGCTTCCGCTCCATCACCCGCCCTAATGCGTCGTCTGACACTTTCAATTTATTTTTCAATTCCTTCACCATCAGAAATGACGATTAGATTCCCAGCGTAAATGCTGCTTTACCAAACTGAATTAATCACAGCGAGGAGGGGCCGGCTCTGCAGCTCAGTCGAGGAGCAGCTAATAACCATGTGTCCTCATGGAGTGCCCCCGGTTCTCACAGGGGTGGGAGACAGGCTCCGAGTCCTCTCTGGATGCCCCCCTTGTAGAACCTCAATGGAGGTCACCTGCCTCACAGCTCTCTGCCCCCTGAAGCCTCACCCTTGTCCAGGGTCTAAGGAAGGAGGCAGCCTAGGGTCACTGCCTGTTAGAGCAAAATCAGGGACACAAGCCTGGCTCCTTCAATTTGCAGAGTGTCTAACCCAAAGTTTAGCAGTTTCTGGTCTACATGCAGGGCCAAAGCTCCTGCAGGCTTGAGGCTTCAGAGCCCCGTGGACAGGGACCCTGGACCCATCCCCAACAAGGTCACCAAGAACCCAGGGCCATACAGCAGCCAAGACCACCTCTCTGTCCTGCCTCTCCCTTCTTCCACCCATCTACACCCAGTATCCCCCCTATCCTCACAGCTGCTCTATGACCTGTCCACACCCACCACAGGCGTGGTTTGTATCACAGCAAAGCTCAGATACAAACATAGCCACAGGGCCACCCCCCTGCTCTCAGACCTGACGCCACTAAGCCTGGAGTGGTGGAGGGATGCCCTGCATGTAGACCAGAAACTGCCAAACTTTGGGTCAGACACTCTGCAAACTGAAGGAGCCAGGCTTGTGTCCCTGATTTTGCTCTAACAAGCAATGACCCTAGGCTGCCTCCTTCCTTAGGCCCTGGGCAAGGGTGAGGCTGTCCCACCAGATTTCACCTCCCAGGCTCTCCACACCTCCAAGACTCTCTGCCCTTTCCCCCTCAAGTTGTCCTCCCACTGGAAAGCCTACCCTGTCTTGACATCAAATTAGATGTCACCTCCTTAGAGAACCTTCTCTGGCCTCTGTCCTTCAGACTAAGTTATCTTCTTCCCCACAGGATTCTCACTCCAATCCTTTCCTTTCCATTAGAGCACTTAAGAGTAGTTAGAACTATGTTTTTTATTTGTGGTTCTTATTTACTGAACAGACTGGTAAACAGTGAAAGGATTATTGACTCGGGTCTGGGATGTGATACCTAGGTGCTACAGACAATGAATGAATGAATGAATGAGTGAATGAATGAATGATGAATGAATGGTGAATGAATGAATGATGAGTAAATAAATGACAAATTGTTCCAGGTACCACACTAGACTCTAGAGCCAGGGAGAATAAATGGACACAGCCTCGGCTCCCGGAGGCTGGCAAACACAAACTCAGTGACAGTTGAGCTGGGGCACACTGAACAGGGCAGAGGACACAGAGAACTTGCCACAGCTTCAAGGAGAACATTAAAAACTTTGGTAGAAGGAACTGTGCACAGGCCGGGATTCAAGTGGGAATGACGAGCTGGGTGAGGCTGAGCTGTGGGGCAAGAGGCCTCTACCATGCTAGAAAGGTTGGCAGAGGGCCAGCGAGACGGCTCAGTGGGTAAAGGGACTGGATACTAAGCCTGAGTTCAATCCCCAGAACCCACATGGTGGGAGAAGAGAACTGATTCTTGCAAGCTGACTTCCACACATACACTGTGATACCCTGCACACACACAGAGAGAGAGAGAGAGAGAGAGAGAGAGAGAGAGAGAGAGAGAGAGAGAGAGAGAACAAACAAATGTAATTTAATAAATTTAATAAAAGAAGCATTGACAAGACCAGACCTGGAGGTCCCTAAAACCCCAGGCTAAGGCTTCCAGATGCTGCTGCTCCTGCTGCTGCTGCTGCTGATGATGATGATGATGATGACAAGGAGGAGAGGGAGTTCGGGGAGAATTTTAGGCAAGAGGATGTTCAGTTGACAGAGGGATGGTCAAGATGGAAAGATAAGGGGCAGGTCACTCTAGTGTCCTCTCCCTACCTGGAACCCAGCTACATCACTGTCCAGAGCACTAGAGTCAATCCAAATGCCACTTGAAGCTAGGCAGCACTTTCCTGGACACAGTGAGAGCCACTCGTCCCCCACCACCATCGAAAGTGCCTCTTTCAGCAGCTTGGGTAGATCTGTTCTATAGACTTCGGAAGCCCAGGCCTTAAGCCAGGGTGGGTGGAGGTGCATGGAAAGCCTGGTCCTCCGTTCATGCTGTGGCCTTTTGCTGACTACCCTGGTCCAGCCTGGGATAACTCACATTCCTGGACCCATGGTACCCAACACAGCCAAACTCAGGAGTGTCCTAGGAGAGGGGCAGAGGGAGAAACCCTGGAGCCCACGTCAGGAAGCACAAGGACTCTGGAGACCACACTCATATCCTTGGGAGCTAGGAGCACAGAAGGAATTCAGCACACTTGCCCCAGGTGAGAACTAACAGCTAACCATGTCTCTGCCTGAAGACCAAGAATCTGGCAAGATGGACATGGACCATGCTCAACCACTGTGGTATGTCAGGGAGACTTCTGGAAGGAGGTGGTGACTCTCCATCTCTGTCTCTGTGCCCAGCACAGGGTGTTTACTATGGTGGAAGTAGGGTTGGGAATGGGACAACCCATGCAGGTCCCTTTCCTTGCTCAACAGCTGAATTAGTCATTAACACCGCCATGCTGCAGACTAAGTTCCAAACACCTACTGTGTGTTTTGCTTCATAAATTGTAACAAACGGGAGCTGGAGAGACCGCTCAGTGGCTAAAAGCACTGGTTGTTCTTCTAGAGGATCCAAATTCAGTTCCCAGTTGGGGTTAGTGGCTCACAACCATCTGTAACTCCAGTTCTAGGGGATCCCACTCCATCTTCTGACCCTCTTGGGCACTACACAGATGTGGTACAGGCAGAACACACACATAAAATTGAAAGTGAAAAAATTATAACAGCCAATGCTTGGTTCCTACTGTGTGCTGGGCACAGGCTGAGAACCTTCCAGGCAAGATCTCATTTGTCTTCCACAGTGTCCCTAGGAACAGAGGCCCCCACCAAACTCGCTTCAGGGCCTAAGGTGTGGATAGAGGAGGGGTGCACCCAAGGTCCTCCTCAGCAGGCTCTGTGTTCAGACCAACCTCAGAACCTGTTCCTAACCCCTGAACCTATCTGCTGCAGATGGGGTAAGTACCAGGTAGAAAGGAGGAAGACCGCGGTGCTCACGACGACAAGAACACCTCATGCCACCCACCACCAGAAATGAAGTAGACATTAGCACCAGGGACACTTTAGGGACCTCTCCACCCTCCAAGGACAGAGCCAGCCCCTCAGGGTCTCTAGACTACAAGGCCAAAAGCTGCCAGCAGAAGCAATGAGCAAGAGGCTGGCCCCATCCTAGATGACGCTTTCCGCCTTGATTCGACTCTTTGCACTATTCTTACCTGCATGACTCTCGTGGGGAACATGAGCACCGGCTGGAGCCATTCTACAGGGGGAGAAACTGAGGGCAAAGCAGGAAAAAAAATAGACATCCCATGGGCATCCTCTGAATTGGAACCAAAACTTGGCATGCCAGTGAGCTCTCGTCCCAGGGGTGGGGAGCCCTGTCAGAAGGACCAGAAAGTCCCAGGCACCATTCCTGCTGGGTTATGATCTTGGAAAACAGCTTCACATCTCTAAGCCTCAGTTTACCCCTTGGTACAATGAATGGCTTAGGCTTTTCCGGAACGTAGATGAGAAGGTCTGAGTGATGATTTGATTGATGTCTCTCCCCTTGCTAGACTCTGACCTCCAGAGGGCTGCGACCATGCCACTGTCCATGGTAGCTGAGCTTCCAACATAGCGCAAAGAACGTCGCTGGTGTCAGATGTCAGTTGAATGAATGAAGTCGATGTTGAGACAGATACATTCCTTATAGAAGATGAGCTCTCCCAGGGGCTCAGCAGTGAGGCAGAGTGACCACCCCTGCTGGTGCCGCTCTGGGTCCCTGTGTGCCCCACTTGGTCCTGCTGAGCCATTCACCCTGGTGCAGGAGTTAACTACCCAGCTATGGCTCCTGGCTTCTCAGGGTCTCTCTGTTGACTGAACTCCACAATGAAGTCCTGCACAGATGCACAGGCTGGTGGAGGATAAATGGGATATATGGGTGGGGGACCCCTTTGCCTCCTGGGGTACCCGGCACTAGTTCAAAGCACTGCACCAGTCCTCACTCCCACCACCTTCAAAGTGACACAGGGCACGATGCTGTCTTATATGAGAAGGGGCCCGGCAGGGGAGGCAACAGCCTCAACACCACGTAGAAGTTTGGTGATAGAGCTGAACTGAGTCCTACTGGGGGTTGTGGCTCCATATTTCATAGCCTGAGCATTTCCTGTCCTTATTACCACCCCTGGGGGACTGCTGCCTGAATAATGGACCACCTCAGACTCAGCAGGTCAGCCTAGGCCCCACCTGCAGCCTCCTCTCAGGTCTGTGAATGACAATGATCTTGGAAGAATGTGCAGAAGACCTGTCACCCAGCCTGCAGGGAGGAAGTGTGGACAGGTGTTTGAGCTTCTGCAGTTCACAATTCTCTGTTGACTCCTTACCCTGCTGCCCCACCTCCCACCATCACCTGGATACAGCAATGGAGACAAAAGACACTGTCCCGTCTGCAGAGCCCACACAGCTGGGGGGGTGTGATGACAGTGACATAAATAACTGACCACTAGAGCGGGGCTTCTTTGACTTCTTCGGTCACCACCCCTCTCTGCCCAAGAAACTCTCACATGACCTGGGTGTATAAGTCTATTAAAATAAGCAAGCAACGCGGGGTGGGGGGTAGTAGGAGCCAGAGGGGTGGGGGACACCAGGAGAACACGGCCCACAGAATCAACTAAGCAGGGCTCATAGGGGCTCACCGAGATTGAAGTAGCAATCACGGAGCCTGCATGGGTCTGCACTAGGTCCTCTGCATATACGTTATGGGTGTTAGCCCGTATCTATGACTCTTTCACCTGCACTTGGAACCCTTTTCCTCCTACTGAGTTGCCCTGTGCAGCCTTGATATGAGGGCTTGTGCCTAACTGTATTGTAACTCATTATGCCATGTTTGGTTGATATCCCTGGGAGGCCTGCTCTTTTCTGAAGGGAAACGGAGGAGCACTGCATATGGTGGGGGCAGGGAGGGGGCCCCCCCGCGGTGGGGGATGGATGATGCTGGGAGGAGGGGAGGGAGGGGAATCTGTGGTCAGGATGTATTGTATGAGAGAAGTATAAAAAAAATAGGCAAGCAAATTAAACATTTGCTGATAATAAGTCAAAAAATATATTTCTTATGATAAAAGCATTCTTAGTGCACTTATAATTTCACCATTTACCAAAGACAAAAGCAGGTTTGCATGATAGTGAGATGGGCATGCACATTTGTTATATAAAGAATTACATCTTGGCTGAATATTTGATGCTGCAGAACACAGAAAGTGTTCAGAGTTGATCAATATTTTGATACTATCATAGTCGATGTTGGGAATATTTCCTATTATATATTTGTAGCACAAAATGGCAGACATATGTTCATGGCCATTTCAGAAATTGTTAGAAATGTTGTCCTAATCTCAAACCAAAATTTATTTGATGACTGTGGTAGTTTGACTGTAATTGGCCCCCATAATCTCATAGGGAGTGGCACTATTAGGCGCTGTGGCTTTGTTGGAATGGTTGTGGCCTTGTTGGAGGAAGTGAGTCACTGTGGGGGCGGGCTTTGAGGTTTTCTATACTCAGGATACCGCCCAGTGTGCCAGCTGACTTCCTGTTGCCTGCCGAATGAGCACTCTCAGCTCCAGCACTGCATTTGCCTGCACACTACCATGCTCCCTGTCATGATGATAATGGACTGAACCTCTGAAACCACAAGCCACCCCAATTAATTGTTTTCTTTACTAGAGTTGTCGTGGTCATGATGTCTTTTCACAGCAATAGAAACCCTAACTAAGACAATGACTTTTTTTTAAAACCTAAGCCAACCCCTCCAAGAGCAATTATTAGCATCAGCATTCTAGTACAATCCAATTCAAAATACACTAATGTGATGTTTGTGGGGTGAAAATGATGGTAGGAAAATATTGTCTTTGTTTTCTGGAATTGAACACTATGTTTCCGTAAGAGCAGATGGCTTTTATGTGGATGGTAGGACACACTGCCATTAGTAACAGAATAGTCTCAGCTCTGTGCTGGGGGCACTCAGTGTTCATTGATGCTGCATGGAGAGATGGTATGTGTTGCCCAACGTGCCCACGTCGTGTGTTCAACAAGGCTGCAGTGAAGTCACACAATGCAACATGGGAAAGTGCTACAGAAATGTCTAAGACTCATTATGTGCTTGAACTTGAATTTAATTTTTGGTTGATTCATGTTCAGAAACCCTTGTCCCTTGCCAAATTTTTCATACCCCTCACACTCAGTTAACTAACCTTATGTGGGCCTGTGACCGACGTTGCAGAAGCTGTGAACTACAGGGTGGACATAGAGAAGGCAGGGATGATGCACAGTGATGGACAGTGAAGTAGGAACACTATGGGGAGGGACACTTTGGAGAGGTGACGTCTGAACGGAGGTGGAGGAACAAAGCTGTCCAAAGCTCTGGGTGGGGTCAGGGCAATGTACCCATAACCCTCTGAAGGACTCCAGGTAGAAGAGCAGTCATAGGGTCATCTGTGTTGAGGATGTTATCTGGGCTCATGTTAACAGAATCTTAACTCAGGTACTCAGCACAGGAGAGGTACCACCACCATCACCGAAACCATCATCACTATTATCACCATCACCATCATTATCATGATCACCATTGTCCTAGTTAGCCTCAATAGTCAACTTGATACAGCCTACAGTCATCCAAGAGGAAAGCCTCAATTGAGTAATTGCCCAGATCAGACTGGTCCATGGGCATGTCTGTAGGGACTGTCTTAACTGTTAATTGATGTGGGAGGGACCAGCCCACTAAGGCAGCACCATTCACTAGGTAAGTAGCCCTGGACTTTATAGGAAAGCTAGCTAAGCTTGGGTCTAGGAGCCAGACAGCAATCATTCCTCCATGGTTTCCGCTGTACTTCCTTGGCTGTGAGTATGTCCTCTGATTGAAGGTAATGCTGCATGGAATAGCAAGTGGTCCTGCCTTCAAGTTCCTGTTTGAGTTCCTGCCCTGACTTTCCTTGATGATGGGCTGCAGCCTGTATGCGGAAATAAACCCTTTCCTCTTTAGATTACTTTTGGTCAGAGTGTTTTATCACAGCAACAGAAATTAAACTACAACCACCACCACCATTGTAAGGATCAGCACAGCATCACCACCACCACCATCATCAAAACCATCACCACCTTCACCATCACCACTTGCATCATCATCACCACCATCATCATCTCACTGCCTACTCTCACTGCCATCATCACCATCATATCACCACCATCATCACCATTACCATGACCACCATCATTATTTCCAGCGGCGGCAGCAGCACTGCACTTATGGTCGTCATTCTGAACACAAGTGCCTCCCACTCACCTGTCCCCAGGTCTTCACCAAGAGGTGTAGAGATGAGCAATGCTTCTCCAATGGAGCTGCCCACACAAGGATTCCAGGACCAAGAAGCACCTGAGCTTCCAGTGGAAAGGGTTGTACAATGTGGGGTCCGTCCAACCCCCTGACCTTCCCCCCATCCCTTTACAAAATCTCCACATGTGCCTCTGAAAGGACTTGGCAGCTCCTGCTGACAGACCATGTGTCAGGAACCTGAGGAAGGTCTAATTAATTATAATTGTCCCCTTTGCAGATGTCTGCCATATGACACCAACTCTGGTGACAAAAGGTTCCAGTAATTCTGTTTGAACAGTCCTTTCCAAGCATGTGTTTGTCACATGAGCCACTAGGAAAACAGTTCATTTCTGAGGCCACTGTGTGGAGTGGACTGGCCGGGCTCAGAGGGAGCCAGAGTGAGGGACACAATGTGGAATCAGATCTTTGGAGCCAGAGTGAGGGACACAGCCTTGGATCATGTCTGTCTCTTCCGGGGTGTCCACCCAGAGCCAGCTCTCAGAGCCTGGGGCAGTTCATCTCACAGCACTCTTACCTCTGCCCTGATTTCCTCAGGCTCTGTGAATTCACATCACTGGAGAGGAACCTCACCAGATTACAATCCCACTCACCCCATTCCTTCAGCCCCATGCCTCCATCAAGCATGGCTCTTGGATCATTTTGTTCCTGATGTGACTCAAGCTGAACCCTTCATGGGGTGAGACTCAAGTTTATACTTATTAGTCAGAGCTAATACCAGCACCCTGCTACGCTGTTCCCCAACATACCCCAACGGGATGAACTCACTCCTCACACAGCCCAGAGAGACGGATGCTCAGCCTAACCACTATCTTGCAGAAGATTGAAGTCCTTGACCAAGGTCACTTGAAGAATTGTAGATCTGAACCTGGAGCCAGGTGGCATTGTTTGGACTGGCTGGAGGTTGTCCCATGGAACACAGCTTGTGTCTTGGTGTCCTGCTTGCACTGGCTGGCTGGCAGGCCTGCAGATAGCAGGTGCACAGCCTCGGTTCTCATTGTCTCCTGGTTCCTGGGTTCTTTCCTATTACCCCTCCAGAGCTCCAATGTCCAAGATGCCTCCTCCACTCACATGGAGGAACCTGGGCTGGCAGGGCTTGGGTTGGTGGCCATCTCACTGACTGAGAAGTTTCTCTGGTGACCTTAGGCTTCTTCATAGCTAGACACCATGGAGCTGGCTAAGAGTGTCCCTGGAGATAGGTAACACACCCTGGTTTGCATCCCATTGCTATGATAAATACAGGACCAGAAGCAACTTGGGGAGGAAAGGGTTTATTTTTTCTCATAGCTCCTAAATCACAGCCCATTATTGGGGCAGGAACTCAAACAGGGACAGGAACCTGGAGGCAGGAACTGAAGCAGAGGCCATGGAGGCGTGCTGCTTACTGGCTTACTCGCTGTAGCTTGCTCAGCCTGCTTTCTTATACACCCCAGGACCACTTGCTCAAGGGTGGCACTGCCCATAACCAGTCGTTAACCAAGACAGTGCCCCACAGACTTGTCTATGGCTCCATCTGATGGAAGAATTTTCTCAATTGAAGATCAGATGACCTTGTGTCAAGTTGACAAAAAATATCTAACCAGGCCAAGGAGGCTGATGAGAAAGGGAACGCCCCAACAATATCACTTCCGGGACACTATATCGGCAAAGTAGCCACAGACCCCTCCCCTCTAGCCTGGAGGGGCTCAGTCACACTGAGTCACCGATATAAAACATGTGAATTAAACATTATGGGGAAATCAGTTTCCCCACCTGTCCCACTCTGCCTTCTTGGTAGAAGTCTGTTCTCTCCACACCACGCTCTCCCATCCCCACACCTTGACCATCACCTCCTGGACACTCGGCCCACAGTGTCCTCCAGCTCCAGCCTTCATCGATCCCCTGTGCTGCCCCCACTTGCTGAGATCCTGAGAGCCTACCTCAGGATTCCCAAAGTGGGGTCAGCAGCCACATGTAGCTCCCCTCCTTCTCTACTTCTCCAGACCCTCACTCAGAGTTTCCAGTCTCTCCCAGGCCCGGACTGCACCCTCATTCATATCAGCTGCCTCTGAAGTCCTCAGCTCCATCCATGGAAGGTGAGTGAGACTCCAGGGCTCTGCCCTGGGGGCCCATGCATGGCTCCCTGTCCTTGCCCTGGACCCCATCCAGAGCCAAGGACACAGACAGCACAACCCCTGGAGGGTCCAGTGACCAAATCTCTCACACAGGTGCCCAGAAGCACCTAGAAACTGGGCTGTGAGTCCTTAGCCTCAGCTCTGGGAAGATTTCTCAGTCCTGATGTTTGCTGACTACATCAGGCATTCATCACTCTGTCCACAGCCTCTCCATCCTCAGCAGGCTTTGATTTGAGTCACAGGATCTGTGTGAGTCCTGTCCACTCAGCCAGACCAGTGACTTTTCCATTACTACTGCCCCGTCACTGTTGGGATGGACAGGTTCCATGTGTGGTTCTGTGAGAGGTAGAAAATTGCTGCTAATTTGTCTCTTACCTTTCCATTACCAGACTAGAGTGTTGGAAAGTTCCAGAACCCCCAAGCCCAAGGTCTCTGAATAAGGTTGGGGTTTATTGAAAGCTGACTTTGTGCCAGGCACATGCCCATCAACTCCCTCACCCAGCTTAGCCCCCAAAGTAGTCACAAGGATATGTTATTCTCCTCACCCATTAATAAGGAAACTGAGGCAGAAGTTTGGCTTTGCCCATGAGGCAGGAGATGGGCTGTGACCCTCCTACTCCACTTCTGGTTCTGCCCAGCTCCACAGCCGCAGGATCCTGGGCACCAACCTTAGCTGGGGCTATGCTAAGAGTGAACCCGAGAAGGGAAACCAGGTTGGGTCCAACATGCACCTGCCTGCAGTGTGGTCCCGCTCCATAGAAGTCCAGCCCTGAAGGAGTCACTAATCAGAGCCACATGTCCTATGGGAACCCTGTAGTGCACTCTAAGGATTGTCTAGTGCCTGCTCTTTCCTCTGTAAATCTTCAAGGGGCCTTTGGCCAAAGCAATAACATTCCGACCTGGAAAGTTAAAAGGACTTTGAAATTATGAGCCCCGAGCCTGGCTCGAGCCCTGAGTGGGGACGAGACGACCATGGCCGCAGAGAGGAAAATACAGTGAGGGAGCCAAGCAATTTCCCTTCCACCACAGCCTCAGGATCCCATTAACCTCCCTGCCCAGAGCCTGACACTCTGAAAAGGAGCAGGTGGGAGGGGGCTGCACGGGCTCCATGGTCACCGTGCCCTTGCCGAGTCCCAGCTTCCTCCAGCAGAGTCTTTTGTAGCGTGGGAGTCCAGACATAGCCACCAGCCCTGCCAAGGCCAAAATGATTCCCATTCTTTGGGGTTCACAGTATAGTGGAATTTTTGACAATGCACTCAAAGATATTCAAAGACTCGGCACCTGATCCATGCTTTCCACTCTCAGGTCTCAAAGGGCAAAGCCGTCTTGTTCCAGGCAAGCTTCAACAGAGGGTCACCTGTGCCTGGCCACCGGAGGAAGGGCAAAACATGGGAGCCAGAGGGCTGAGCTGGCAGCCCAGAGCCCAACTCCCCCAGCCAGAAGGTTGTAGGGGGAGGTGGGAAAGAGGAGGAGGGTCCTTGCCTGTATCTCTATACCAACCACTATGTGGCAGCGTACTGAATAGCTTTATGTCACCTTGACACAAACTAAGTCATCTGAGAGGAGGGAATCTCAACTAAGAAAACGCCTCCATAAGATCAGGCTGTAGGCAAGCCTATAGGGCATTTTCTTAATTAGTGACTTGATGTGGGGGGAGGGCATTGTGGGTGGTGCTATCCCTGGGTTGGTGGTCCTGGGTTCTATAAGAAAGCAGGCTAAGCAAGCCATGGGGAGCAAGCCAGTAAGCAGCACCCCTCCATGGCCTCAGCATCAGCTCCTGCCTCCAGGTTCCTGCCCTCTTGAGTTCCCATCCTGACTTCCTTTGATAATGAGCAGTGATATGCAAGTGTAAGTCAAATAAAGCTTGTACTCCCCACTTTGCTTTTCAGTCATGGTGTTTTGTCACAGCAAAAGAAACCCTAAGACAGGAAGTAGAAGAGAAAGATTGTGTGGGGCCCTGGCTTTGTGGCACAGTGGCCTCAGAACACAGTGGCATTGTCTATCATCCCTGTGACATCACACCCGCTGTTCCTCTCCTGAGGGTGAAAATAAGACATGATGGGAATAAAGGGAAGAGATCCTCCCCCTGCCAATCATAAACAACAGCAGATCCATCTGCACCCCTTAGCACGCTCTATCCCAGACCCACTGCCCATGACCCTCCCCCTTGAGCTGCGCTAACCTGCCAGTCAAGAAAAACAGGCAAGCCAGGCCAGCACAGATGAGGCCCACAGGACACCCAGCCTGCTGGTAGACAACTATTTTCCAGTACTCCCTAGCTGCCCACTTTCACAGCCTACCCTGTCATGGGTTTTGCAGTGAGGCCTGTGCCTTTCCTGCCAGGTAGCCTCAAGTAGCCCCGCCTAGCAGCGGGCAATGGGCAGGGGAGACATGTGACGGCAGATCCAAGGGCTCGGACCAGCATCTGTTATTCCTGGCTCAGCTGTGCCCACTGTTCATGGTGAGCTTGTTCTGAGTCAACCCCTGCTCTCCCAGGTGCCTCGGGAGGAGGCCATGACTGGGATAGCAGCTGCCATTAATAACCCAGCATTTCAGGAAGTGCCTGGGCCATGGAACAGAAGAGTGTGGAGATGATAATGGAGGGACAATACAGGTCTCAGAACCATGACTGACCACCTGGCCAGAGTGGCAAGCCTGAGCCCCAGAATGACTGACTGCTTCTGTTCCCACCCTTTATGTGACCTGTAGGCTGAAGATAAGATGACAGACAGGGTTTCAGGGTGTCCATCCACTGTCTTCTCAGACGGCAACCCTCTGCACAAAGTGCAGTTGAAAGACTCAATCCTTCATTGACCATTGCATCAGCTAGTGAGAGGGAACCATACGCTCTGGTACTCCAGCCACATGAGTCCTGGTGCCCCGGCTCACACACACCTTCAGCATTGAACATCAGCTGCTGGCATCCAGAGCGCCTCATCTCAGCCCTTTCTCCCTGGGCTCTCTCTCTCTTAGTTACTTTTCTATTGCTGTGAAGAGATACCATGACCAAGTCGGTTTATAGAAGCAAGATTTTAATGGGACTTACAGTTTTAAAGAGTGAGTCTATGACCTCCATGGCAGGGAGCAGGCAGGCAGGCAGGCATGGTGCTGGAGCAGTATCTGAGAGCTCACATCTTAAGACAACAACCACAAGTTGAAGAGAGAGCTAACTGGGAATGGCATGGATTTTTGTTAACGCAAATCCCACCCCCAGTGACACACCTCATCCAGCAAGGCCACACCTTCTAATCCTTCCCAAACAGCTCTACCAACTGGGGGCCAAGATTTCGAATATATGAGCCATTCTCATTCAAACCACCATATCCTCTTACCTTCCCATGTCTTTTGTTGTTGTTGTTGTTGTTGTTACACTTTATTTAGTACGTGTGTGTGCATATGTGTGTGTGTTTGAATGAGTGTGTGTGTGTGTGTGTGTGTGTGTGTGTGTGCTTAGCAGCAAGCACCTTCACCCACTGAGCCATCTTGCCAAGCCTTCTCCTGTACCACGTACGAAGGTATCTCCCAGTACCCCATTTTGTCAAACACCAACCTTGACTTTCCTGAACAATGAACAATCTGACCAAAAATTTTAAAAATAATAAATTTTTGACATCAAAATTCTGAAGTATAGTATAAAATGTTCAAACAATAATAATTACTCCAAAAGTACTCTGCAGGTGTACATGAAGCAACAGATAAGAAAAAATGAAATTACACCTGCCATTCTTCATTTTAAACTACTAGATACAATTTACTCCACTTGACATAACAAATGAAAATCAGGGTGAAACAAATAAATATTAATTTCAGATAAATGATACTTCATATTTTTCTAAAAATACCTTCACAATAAGGAAGAAAAAACACTCAATGTAGGCATGGTAGCACACATCTGTAATCCCAGCATCCTGGGGGCTGAGATAAGGGCTTTTATAAGGAATTACAGAGCAGCCTTGGCTATACAGACAGCCTGAGGCCAGCCTGGGATACCTAGCCAAAAACTGCCTAATGCATTTGTGATGTCTAATCCTACTTGTCAACTTGACTGGATCTGAAATCAATTAAGAGGCAAGTCACTGAGCATGCCCATGAGGGATTTTCCCCATCAGGTTAACTGAAGTGGGAAGACTCATCTTCAGTGTGGGTACCACCTTCCAGTGGCAGCACAGGTATGTAGGTGGAGTTTTCCTGTCTTTACCACCTGCTCTCAAATAACCGGCAGCTGCTTCCCAAATAACTGACTCAGAGACTTAATATAAATTATAAATGTTTGGTGGATAGATCAGGCTTGTTACTACCTAACTCTTACATTTAAATTAACCCGTATTGCTTATCTACACTTTGCCATGTGGCTCGTGGCTTGTTACCTCATTTTCTACGTGTCCTGCTTCCTTGGCCACTGGCTAGCAGCTCTCCTGACTTTACCCATCATTCTCTCTGCCCCAGAAATCTTAGCTACTGGCCAATCAGCTTTTTATTAAACCAATTTGAGGGACAAATCTTTACAGTGTACAAAAGAATTTTTACACAGCACAGGTAGAATGAGGTCTGAGGGGAAGTGTTCACATTTTGCCTGCTTGCCTTGACATCTCCCTGGGGAGTTCATATACCCTGTTGCTGCCACCATCTGTCACTGCATCCAAAACCAGCTTCTTTGGCCTTCCAACGTGAACTGAACACCATAGCTCTCTAGGAATCTTCCAGACTTTCAGCACCAGACCAGGACAGCTGAGGCATCCGGACTCGTAGTCTAAGCAAGCGACTGGTCCTCAACTTCTCCAGCATGAAGATGCCTGCTGTTTGGCCAACCACACGGTGTTGTATAAGCCAATCGAATGGATCCCTCCTTTAGAAGATTTGTTCTAATTTTACATGCATGAATGTTTTGCCTGCATGTATATCTGTGCAGCATGTTTGTGCCTGGTGGCTGCAGAGACCAGAAGGAGTCAGACCCCCAGGCAAACTGGAGCTACACATGGTTGCAAGCTGCCATTGGGTCCCCTGAAAAAACAGCCAGTGCTCTTAACCACTGAACCACCTCTCCAGCTCCTAATAAGTCCCCTTTGCATATATATGAATCCAGTATTCTGTACCTCTAGGGAACCTGAAAGTCCAGTACAAACTTCCTAGAAGTAAAGCCCACAAAGCTAGACAAATGCTGCCCCTTCTAGCCTTGCTGTTACTGTGTCAGGAGTGGGGGCATAACAACATAGTGTCCTGGAAGCACAAATACAGTGGCGATTCGGGACAGATGCCGCGGTACATAGAACTGTTCTCAGCCCACCCTCCTGTGTTCTCTCTATCCCCCTCCTCTCCTTCCTTCTTCTGTCTTCTGCTAAGACACGAAGATGTTTGGATGCACCTAATTTTCCCCACATGGAGGCTTGATTTTGTGTGTGTTTGTGTGTGTGTGTCTGTATGTGTGTCTGTGTAATTCATGTGTCTGTGTACATGTGTACACAGGGCATATGAAGGCTAAAGTTCAACCTTGAATGTCATTTTTAAGGAGCCATCCGCCTTGGGTGTTTTTGTTTTCTCTTAATAGTGATTTAACCAACCTTGTGACTGTCACTGTGTTTTATTTATTTATGTGTGTGTGTGTGTGTGTGTGTGTGTGTGTGCCTACACATGTGAGTACACATCCCTAGCACATGTGTGAAGGACAGACACCTTGTAGGCGTTAGATTCCTCCTTCTATCATGTGAGTTCTAGGGATTGAACTTAGGGGTTGAACTCAGGCATCAGCCTTGATGGCAAGCACCTTTACCCCCTGAGCCATCTTGCTAGCCACTGTCTTATTTTGAGACAGGGTCTCTCCTTGGGCTGGAACTCACCAAGAAGACTAGACTGGCTAGGATTCGTCTGTCCACACCACACCAACCAACCGGGGTTACAAGTATCACCATGCCTGGCTTTTCTATGTGGGCACTAGGGATTAAACCCAGGTCTTACGTATAAGGCAAGCATTTATCCAATTGAGCATGATTTTTTTTTACCTAAATCACCATATTTTAGTTTATTTCTTTCCTTTTGTAATGCTAAGGATGAAGCCTGTGGCCTGTGAATGTTAAGGCGAGCAATCTCCCACTGAGCTATGGTCCTAGCCATAGTTTTGTTTTTATGTTTTAATTTCTTCCAACCTTGTCTTAGACATTTTTTCCCATTTGTGTGCATTTTTTGTTGGTGTTTGTTTGTTTGTTTGTTTGTTTTTCAAGACAGGGTTTCTCTGTGTAGTTTTGGTGCCTGTCCTGGATCTCACTCTGTAGACCAGACTGGCCTCGAACTCACAGAGATCCACCTGGCTCTGCCTCCCGAGTGCTGGGATTAAAGGCATGTGCCGCCACCACCTGGCTTGTGTGCACTTTTGATCCATAGATCCATGTCTTTACTTCAGAATTTTTCTTTTAGTATATCTCTCAGTATTTTTACATCTCTGGTCTCATGGAATGTTTTCTATTGGATAGCTTTGGCTATCTTTTGTGCCTCTCACCTCTTTGACCAAATACTCAGAAAATAACATTCTTTTCTATGTAATGCTGGGTAACAGTCTATGGCTTTGCCACTGTCACTCATTCATTTTGTTTGCTGGGGGTGGGGGGTTGTTGCTGTTTTGTTTTGTTTTTAAATCTTGATGATTGAATCTGGGGCCTCAGACACACTAGACAAGCACTCTACCAATAAGCTAAATCCCCAGCCCTTCTTCTTAATTACTTTTAATTTTGATAAGGAGTTTCACTAAGTTCCCCAGGCTGGCTCATTAAGTTCCCCAGGCTGGCTCTAAACTCACGCTATAGTCCAGGCAGATCTTGAACTTTCAATCCTCCCACCTCACCCTCCTGAGTAGCTAGTAACATAATTTTCCCAGGGGCCCTGCCCTGAGAAGATTCCTCCCAGGGTCCTGGGGAAGATGCTACATCTGGTGCGGGGTTATCTGAGGGAAAAGAATCTATGTACACCATGCTCTTTCATCCGTTTACTTTATTTCTCTATAACAAAATTCTATCTATACAGCTTCAGTTCCGTCCTCACATTCAGCTCCTCTCTGTGCCTACTTGGCCTATCATAGTCCTAACTAAGCTCCTGTGCTTTTGACCTCATCTTTGTCCTCTGTTCCTTTGTCCTCCATCTTTCCTTCCTTGCTCCTTACACCTGGCTCTGAGAAACTCTGCCCTGTTCTGTCTACCATCAACAGAAACTGCCTTGTTCTTTCTCTCCCAGCCACCAGACTCTGCTCTGGCCAAGAATCCTGCCCCATCCTTCACTCCACTTGGATATGCAAAAACCTCCTTTGTTCTGAGTCAATTGCTCTGAAATGCTATTTTTCCTGTCTGGGAAAGGGAAGTCTGAGCTTCATTTGCACAAAACACAAAGCTATGTATCTATAACCCACCTGTCTCCTAGACCCTTCAGGGGTGCTACCTAGTAGATCAGCAGTAAGTCTGAGAAGCTAAACTGTTTGCCATAAGACCTAGTAGTATGGGAGCACAAGAATTTCATAGCAGAAGGCAGTTAATATATTAAAACTGAATAACATCAAATATTCCTTGATAAATGGCTTCCTCTAGAAAAATGTCTTGACCTTTCTAGGTATATTTTAATACACAGCTGAATCTCTGTAATATATTCTTGCAGCCCGCTGCAAACTAGGATTACAGGCCTGTGCACTCAGGCCCAACTTGGTGGTGGTTCAAATTTGTGTAGTTTAAACTGTTTCTTTCCCCTCCTCCTCCCCCATCCTGCCTCAGCTACTTTAGTTTCATTCCCAAGAACAACTCCTGAACACCCACCTTGTGGTTTCATATTCACTTTCTAGCCCCATATTTTCTGGTCCTTTCTATTTGTTTTCATTCTGATTTTGTTTTAGATTTCTTGAGACATCTCTCTTATATCTATAGGCTGGCTTCAAACTCACGAACCCCTTGCCTCAGCCTGCTGTCTGCTGGGATGACAGACACAAACCACAGTACTTTTTTTTTTTCCCTCTTGGGCCTTTTTAAAGAGTTGTTGTGTGGGCTGATATTAATAGGGCCTGTGAAAACACTACTTCCCCCTGTGTCCTCAGGAACTTTCTGTTTTTGCCATGTTTTCTTCCTCTGCCAGAGTCCCTGAATGCTTCCTTTGGACACCTTTGTCAACCAAGCAGCTCCTTGTAGTAAAACTGTGTAGGGAGAGGAGGGACAATGACCTTAGGCAGTAGGCAGCTCACATCTGGCTTTGTCATCTTGGACCTTCTCTCATTTCTTCAGCTCAAAGTGTGAGACTTGCTGTCCCTGCAGGCAGCAAACCCAGCAGTGCCTCTGGGGATGACAGGTGAGTCCTAGAGCTCTGAGCAGAGGATTATCAGTAAAGTCTTCAGGTCTGGAGTATCTACTTTGGGGTGTGTCTGTAAAACCTCAGCTTTCCTATATGGAAAGCATCTTGGGAGTGTCTGCATGGATTCAGTTTCCTCTGGTTCTGGTCTACATTCCACAGTTTGGGGAGGAAACTTTCTGGGTCTGTAGTTTGAAGCTGTGGTCATTTCTGTTTTCAATAAAAATGAAGGGAAAACAAAACTAAACTAAACTCCCTGATGTGTTCTGCTTCTTGTCGTTACCACTTTCTGTTAATTTCAGAGAACAGAATCCAAGCAGCTGATGTCATCATTCTTAATCTGGAAATAAATGCCCTCTCACACACACACACCCACCCACCCCCACCCCACCCCCCCCACCCCACCCCACCCCCCGTCTCTAACAAACTCCTGATAAGCGATCTAGGCAGGACAGTAGGGGTAGCCTGGCTGACTAGACTCAGCACCTAAGCACAGTGCAGGCAGTCTTGCTGGTGCCCTCCTCTACCTCAGAGACAAATCCTGATACATAACCCCCAAATTTCTCTGACTTTGAGCTCCAGTGTATCCAAGACTTACCTGCTAAATGCATAGCTCAACATTCACACCCCTGTGTGTGGGCAGAAGTTTCTGTTCCACCAACAACTCCCAAATACTCAGCAGCCACTTCCAAAATTACCACACAGAAGCTTATATTAATTATAACTGCTTGGCCATTAGCTCAGGCTTATTGCTGACTAGCTCTTACACTTAACTCATGATTCTTATCTATGTTTAGTCACGTGGCTTGGTACCTTTTCTCAGTTTGGCATTCTCATCTTGCTTCCTCTGCATCTGGCTGGTGACTCCTGACTCCACCCTTCCGCTTCCCAGCATTTTCTTTGTCTGCTTGCCCCGCCTATACTTCCTGCCTGGCTACTGGCCAATCAGCATTTTATTAAACCAATTCAAGTGACAAATTTTTACAGTGTACAAGAGCATTATCCCACAGCAATTGTGTCTACAGTACCACCAGCAGCAGACATTACTAGTCAATCACAGTGTTGGCTTTTCCTCTCCCTGCATCTTTCTGCATTACATTATGAGAAAACTTAACCAATGGAATTCAATCTACTTACCATTTCAGTGTTAGAGATTCAATGGTCACATCAGACCTTCACAAAGGAGTGAGAAAGGACTAGGCTGACATTTAGATTGATTAGAGCCAGGGTGACTTCAGCCAAGACTCCTCTGAATCTCAACCCAACCTCTAAAAGCAAGGATTGTTGTTAATCCATGAAGTTATTGAAGGGAAGAAACACACAGGGCAAAGTGTGTTAGCCAGGCCTGCATATTACTCCACAGCAAGGAGCATCGGGCGCTAAGCAATTGCTTGAGAGTCTCCGGGTCTGGACAGAATGTTCTCAGACAATCATGCTCTTCTGTCTGTGGTTAGTTGGAGCTGGCTGGTCTTGGCTGGTATTTGTCTTAGTTAGGGTTTTTATTGCTGTTGAAGAGACATCATGACCACAGCAACTCTTACAAAGGAAAACATTTAATTGGGGCTGGCTTACAGTTCAGGAGTTTAGTCCATTATCATCATGGTGGGGAGCATGATGGCATGTAGGCAAATGTGGTACTGGAGAAGTAACTGAGAGTCCTACATCTTGCAGGCAATAGGAAGTTGACTGAGACACTGGGCAGTATCCTGAGCATAGGAAACCTCAAAGCCCACCCCCATAATGGCACACTTCCTCCAACAAGGCTATACCCACTCCAACAAAGCCACACCTCCTAATAGTGCCACTCCCTCTGAGATTATGGGGGCCAATGACATTCAAACTACCACAGTGTTCTAGTTTCTTTTCTGTTGCTGCTATAAAAATACCTTGACACAAAGCAACTTAGGAGAGAAAGGACTTCAGCTCACAATTCAAAATTAAAGTCCATCATTGCAGAGAAGACACAGTGGCAGGAGCCTGAGATGGCTGGTCACAGTCACAACTACAGTCAAGAATAGAGAGAAATTAACTCATGCATGCTCACTTGCTCAGCTCAATTTCTCCACTCTTATACAGTTCAGCAACCCCTGCCTAGGGAATGATGCCACCCACAGTGGTGAGTCTTCCCACATCAATTGACTTAAGACACTCCACTACAGACATGCCTCACAAACCAACCCAATATGGGCAATGCCTCATTGAGAGTCTCTTCCCGGGTGGTTCTAGGCTGTGTCAAGTTAAGTTAATCATCACAGATGGCCTTGGGCAGTGGATGAGTGGCTACTT
Source organism: Peromyscus aztecus (assembly GCA_902168405.1). Lineage (NCBI taxonomy): Eukaryota > Metazoa > Chordata > Mammalia > Rodentia > Cricetidae > Peromyscus > Peromyscus aztecus. Next base: position 30,036 of record CABHPQ010166063.1, read on the forward strand.
GGTTATCATCTGGGGTGAGGGGATCCTCTCATTCTCAGCATGTTACTCTAGGGGCTTGTTTCCAGGATGACAGTAGGATTCAAAGAGATGGGATGGGAGATTGTGTGGTCTCTGGGGGCTCAGGGCCCGAGATGCTGCATCATCATCTCTATCCCATCCTGCTGGCTAAAATGAGTCATTAGCTGGCTAGTGAGGTAGGAGAAGAGACTGAGGAGTGATGAAAGGGGCTCTGAAGGGTGGGTCTATGGGGAGGAGTACAGAATGGTGCTTTGTGCAGTGGGTCCACCATGGTATGTCACATACTAACAGCTATGGTGGGGATGCAAAAGTAGGTCTTGGAAAAACAGGGAATTCCCAGTAGCCTCCTTTTCCTCTTGGATGGAGTTTAAAATTTTGTTTTTACTGTTGTTGTTGTTTGTTGTTGTTGTTGTTGGTGGTGGTGGTGGTGGTGGTGGTGGGGTGTGTGTGTGTGTGTGTGTGTGTGTGTGTGTGTGTGTGTGTGTGTAAATGCACTTGAGTGCAGGCCACCATGGAGGCCAGAAAAGAGAGTTAGAACCTTCGCAGCTGGAGTTATAAGCAACTGTAAGCTGCCCACCACAGGAACAAACTTGAATCCTCTGCAAGAACAGTACCCAGTCTCATCCACTGAGACATTCCTCCAGCCTCGTGGGTGGAGTTTATACAGCCTGGGTAGGACAAGATTTCAGCTTGTGAATTAATTGAAGTACTAAGCAAAGGTGTGAGGCTTGGGGTGCCTGGGTCAGCCCCCTGCCAGCTGCTGCATGGGGTGGGAGGCAGTGGTGAGCAGCGCATGAGGATCCTGCACACATCGCTGTCCGTGAGGTCAGCACTCCCTCCAGCTCCGCCTGACGTGTCTGGTGGTCACACATTATCGAGGAAGAAGGCTCCTCTCTGACATTTTCTGTCCACCTGATGACAGTTTGGTGGCCCACACTTTGTCACCAGGTCTGATAGGAACAGGATTAATTGGTGCACTGTGAAGGCCACTGGGCATAGCAGTCATGTGACCTTGGGCAAATGTCTTGCTTCCTGGGGATGGAGGGATGAAGGAGGATTGTGTCTAACCTTGAAATTGGGGTTAGTCTATGAACTCTGAGATACAGAATGGATTTTTTTTTCAGATAGTTTGCCATAAAGTCACCACACTGACACTTCCCCACACTCTCCACCCTTCCCAGTCTCCACAGCCAATTGTCTAGAAGGTCATTGGTTCCATGAGGTGCATGGGTACCTCTGTAGCTAATTTATGCAACTATGGCTGCCTTATTGTTCCGGGAGTTCCTGTTTCTTTGAACTTCAGAGCTACACAGTAATCCTTGTTCCCAGTCTCGTTTCTAATCCTGCAATTTCCACGGTGACAACAGTTATGACAACAGAATGATGCACAGGTATTCTGTGTCCTGCCTGTGAATTACACACAGCAGCAGAACGTATTAGGTTTGTCTTGTGGGTACTGAGGAGGACAGATCAGATGCAGCTCCAGACAAAAGGACAGGGTGGGTAGGAGAGTCCCCAGGTAGCAAGATTGTACCAAAGGGTCAGGGAGAGGCTGCAGGGGTCAGGATGGTTCCAGGCAGGCACAAGGCCTGCTGGGGTGACTTGCAGGGTATAAGAACCAAGGACTTTGGGTTCTACTTGGGTTCCTGGGGGTTCGGGTTGAGTGGGCTAACTTCTGAATGCCTCTGTTTCCCCTGGATAGGAAGATGGTCACCATGCATGGTCCTGCTACCGTTATTTAGAACGGAGGAAAGGCTCCCCAGTTCCTAGCTTCCCTAGAGGAGTCGCCAGACACCCCTTTCCCACAGAGCTGCCATTCTCAGGAATATCAGAATACCTGCCACTGTCCCCATCATTTTCCAGATCCTGGGGGCATACACAGCTGCCCTCCATCCTGCTCTTCTCCTCTGGAGTCCACAGCAGCCTCCACACCTGCTACAGTTACTCCAGGGGGGTTCAGCAAGCCTCTGTGGAGCCCTCCCTGTCCAGTCCTGAGGTCCACAGGGGTCCACATTCTCCCAGGCATGAACATATCCCCCCAAGAACCTCAGCTCTATCAGTGCAGAAGGGAGCATGGCCCCCTGTCCTGGTGTCCAAATCCTTCGGTTGGACTTGGGAAGAAAAACAGTGGGTCTGTTAAGCCCCAGGCATCAATGTTATTGTTTCAGAATTTGACCAGTGTCAGGCCATGGTGGAGAAAGAGGGAATCCCAAGCCTGTGGTATGAAGTGGGGGGCAGCATGAATGGCCCCCCCAGGCTCTTGCTGATGTCTTTGGGGCCAGGTGGATGATATCTGTCGCGGGATTGGCTGCCACAGAAACCGGGTTTAAGGGACAAAGATGAGAAGCAAAGGTGAAGAGTTTGGTATAGCTTGGACATGGATACAACAGAAGGACAACCTGAGCATCACTCAGACCCCAGTACCATCCTGGATCTGCCCCTCACAAGCTCCCAGCATGGAGCATATACCTTGGCTTTCCAGAATCCACTGTCCATGTCTGGAAAATGGTACAACAGGCTGAGAGAGTCATGGGGTTTAGATGGTTCCTCTCACATCTCGACCATGGTCCTCAAAGTGCGAGCTACCACGTTGTTCACGACTGAGCAGATGCCTGCTGCGGGTACAGGCTCCTCAGCGCTCAGTTTGGGTCCTCCTTCCCTACATGTCCATAGCACTGCCTCCTGCCACTTACCACCCCCTGTCTGCCCAGGCCTCCAAGGAAGCAGGAGCATGCCCTTCTCGATTCTCCCCCCAGTTCCCCAATGCCTGGTGTAGGTTAGATGCTCCGTAAATATTGCGACACGGAAGAATTTTATCACCAAACCACATGACAGATGTCATAAGATGAATTGTGTCCCTCCCCCAAATGCACATATTCAAGTCCTAATGCCCAGTAAACTTGGAATGTTCCCACATTCAGAGATAAGCTCTTAAAAGGTGATTAAGTCAGAATACTGTCTTTAGTGTGGGCAGGGGACTCTTTAATATAAGAAGAGAAAATTCAGGAGCTAGGAATGTGGCTCAGTTGATAGAGTGCTTGCCTAGCATGCACAAAACCCTAGGTTCGATTCCAAGCTCTACAATATAACCCAGTGTGGGGGCATACTCCTGTAATCTCAGCAATTACAAAGTGAAGGCAGGAAGATTGGAAGTTCAAAGCGAGCATCAGCTATGCAGCAAGTTCAAGGCCAGCCTGGGCTATGTGAAAGCCTATCTCAATCAACCAACAGGAGAGAGAGAGAGAGAGAGAGAGAGAGAGAGAGAGAGAGAGAGAGAGAGAGAGAGGAAGAAGCAGGAGGAGGAGGAAATTCAAACACAGACAAGTGCAGTAGAGGACAGAGTCAGACACCAGGGGCCTCAGAGGAGAGCAGCCCACCCACAAACACCTTGGTCCTGGATTTCCAGCCTTCAGAACTGTGGGAAGATCCATCTCTGCTGTTTACTGCAGGATCTTGTTATGGCAGCACACTTAGAGGGATTCCCAAAGGCATAACCCTGAACTCTGTCTCCAGAGTGACCCAGGGAGAAGTGAGTCCAGGTCCAGTGACAGTGGGAACAGTTTGTGAGGAACCAGCTGGGGATCCAGGAAATCAAGTCATGGAACATTAGAAGGGGAGGGGGGTTAATCAGAAGTCCTGGAAAAAAGGGCCTCCAATGCCATTTCTGAAAGCCTGGTAGCTGTTAGTCTGAGATCTGGAACTATTTCCCCTGAACATAATCACGGTCCAAACTGTCACATTTGGTCCTTCAGGAAACTGGAAGAGAGGTGGCATTATCATCTACATGGCACTGAGGCACAGAGCCGTTAGGTCCGAGGTTGTGGGCAGGAGTGATGAGAGAGGGATTTGAACCACTGTTCTCAGCACCTGGTGACCATGTTCACAGCCACAGTGCTATCAGGACACAGTCAGACTGGATTCTGGAAAGGCTCCTCTGGTGGCCAGAAGACTTTTTAAACCCAGAAGATTAAATTGGGAGCAAAGGTAAAGCCTGGTGACAGGTTTGGAAACGCACAGCCTGGTGCGGAAGGGGGACAGTGTCACGGGACCATGACCAAGATTCTGAGTCCTAATTCATCCAGAACAAAGACAGCCCTGGAGAGGATGCCACACCTCCATGAGGCTACCTTCTCCTCCGGCTGACAGATAGCTGGATTCCCACCTTTCTCTGGTGATGACAGGAAGGGCAAATAGGGACAAACTGGAGTGGGGGTTGGAGTCCCAAGACTGCCTCATTAGTGAGAAGGAGCCAGGCGTGAGCGCTGAGGGAGGTGATGGATGACAGGGACAGTGGGGTCAGGCTGGGAGCCTGCATTCCGTGTGACAGCAGAGAAGCCTTGTGTTTCCTCTCCCGAGGGATGTCATGTCTCAGGGTGAACAGGCCACCTTCCCAGCAAGCTTCAGGTGCCAGGAGACCAAAGGCAGAGTCATGAGCCGGGAAGGGACCCTGAGTGGAGCAGCCTGGCTCCTACTTAACCAGCCTGGTTTACCTTCCTGTGTCAGTGTGCTGCTCAGGGCCGGTGTATGCTGGAACAGGGGAGGAAGGCCGCAGTGTCCCGTGTGGGGTGAGAAAACCCAGCCACAGAGAGGACGGTGCCTGGCCTGAGGTCACACAGCTGGGGTGGGGAGGGAGGCATGGTCTCACCAGCCTTCTTCTCTCTGCCCTTCGCCAGATGCCCAGAAGCAAGGACAGGGACATTGAATGCAGTCAGTGACAGTGGCCACTCCACTCTCAAAAGACACTCTTCTGCAGTGACACCCAGAATTTCTCCAGTCCGGTCACTATGTTGATTGGCAAGGCCAGCGGCCACCCCATCAGCAGTTTGTCACTCAGCCTTGTGTCCCCTGGGTTCAACGGAGGCTCTACCTATGTACTCTGCTGTAAAGGACCCAGGGAATGACATGGCCACTCTGGCACCTTTGCTGTCACTGCAATGGATGGACAAAGAACTCTGGGGGTCTCACAGCAATCCGTGCTCCAACACAGCAATGACAAGCAGGAGGTTCACCCTGCCTTGGCCATGGCGGGACTGGGACCAGCAGCCCTCAGACTCCCTCCAGGACGCCCACAGAACAGCAGGTCACAAAGTCCGGGTGGGGAGCACAGTTGACAGGAAGGAAAGGATGAGATCTTTCATTGAGACAGGGACTCACGAGGTTCCTCCACAGCAGCATTACAGTCAGTAAATCACACGCAGGTATGGACTCACGAGGTTCCTCCACAGCAGCATTAGGGTCAGTAATGCAAACGCAGGTATCTGTGTGACTGTGTGTATATGGCACACATACATGAGTATAGAACCCACAACACATACAGTACATTACACATACATATGGAGTATGCATGTGTGTGTTGTCTAATTGAATCATTACAACAAACGTCTGTAGTAGATATCGTTGCCCCATGTCCAACTGGATTTTCAGAGCATCTCTGTCCATCAGGCTGTGCTCTGGACACCAAGGAGGAACTTCACCACAGAGCAGATGACAACTGGTAACAAAATAGACAGAGACATGTCAGATCCATGCACACACCACCAAGAGTCAGCATAGTGAAGGGATCCACAGGCAGGAATGTGATGGGCCCTGTGTGGTGGCCTCTTGTGTAACATGAATTGCTGAACAGTCCTATTAATAAAAATCCCAGAGCCAGATATTGGGGTGAAAACTGAAAGATCAGAGAAGCAGAACAAGCCACAACCAACCTCACCTCACCAACTCCTCAGCCAATCCTGTTCCCACAAATCCTCAGACTGAAAGCCTCTGAGTCCTGAGGGTCTCAACTGAACTACTTAAAGGCTTCTAGTTCCTGTCCTCACGCCTTATAGACTTTTCTACTTCCTGCCACCACTTCCTGGGATTAAAGGTGTGTGTCCTTCCAAAGCAAAGACATGAGATCTCAAGTGCTGGGATTAAAGGTGTGTGCCACCACCCTTGGCTCTGTTTCCAGTGTGGCCTTGAACTCACAGAGATCCAGACAGATCTCTGTCTCCCGAGTGATAGGATTAAAGGCGTGTGTGGTACCACTGTCTGGCCTCTATATCTAATCTAGTGACTGTTCTGTTCTCTGATCCCCAGATAAGTTTTATTTGTTAGAGCACAAATAAAATATCACCACATTTCTGAGCAGACCTGTGTTGTGGAATAGAATATTTTTGACTATGTAAAGATGTGTTCCATTTGTTTGTGTTGCAGAATAATTGTTTAACTATGTAAAAATGTGTTGCTTTTGTTTATGCTACATTTGTTTAATTATGTAAAGACATGTTGCTGTTTTACCTTGCCTGCCTAAGGCACCTGATTGGTCTTATAAGAAGGTGAATGGCCAATAGCTAGGCAGAGAAGGGACAGTCAGGGCTGGCAGGCAGAGAGAAAAGGGGAGCCAGCCAGGGGACAGACAGACAGACATGGAGGAAGCAGGAAAGCAAGATGGACAGTACATAGATGAGTTAAATGAGCGTCAGGGCAGCACATAGATTAATAGAAATGGGTTTATTTAAGTTTTTAAAAAAAGCTAGCTAGAAACAAGCCTAAGCTAAGGCTGAGCACTCATAATTAGTAAGTCTTGATGTCATGATTTGGGGGCTGGTGGTCTGAGAAAGCCTACTACAGTCTTGAGTGGGGAGCCTGTGGAGCTGAGACGCACAGACCTGTAGGACAGATGAGAGCAAGGTCCTGGGTGGGAAGAGCAGAGAGGGTCACTGCAGAGCCAAAGGTCAGTGTGGTAAGACACAGCATGAGGACAAGGACAGAGAGGAGGTCATAGAAATGGGGAACAGGCCATGTCAAGGCTTTGCAACCCATAGAGGGGCCTTGGTGTTCATCTGGGAGGAAGGTGACCTGGAGGGCTAAGTGGAGACTGGAGTGACCTGGAGAGCTGAGCTGGGACTGGGGTGACCTCAGCAGTATGTGTTGGCTCCAGGAAGTTCTCCTCATATATACCTCTGTCCCTCAGCAGGTCCACATGAACAAGTGACTTCTACTCTGAGCCTCAGTTTCCCCATCCTCAGGGGTGACAGCTACACCTTCCATGTGACATTCAGTTGAAGACAAAGAGGTAAGATGCTCAGTCCAGGGCCCAGCACACAGTAGGTCCTCAGGGCAGGACACCATTGAACAACCTCTCCAGACCCTACTCTGTGTGTCCTAACCTTGTCTTCTCCCTCCTGTCTGCAGAATGATCCCTTTCATGCTGGCTCCAGCAGGTGCCAATCCCTGGCAATATTCAGCCTGGAACAAATCAGGAAGCCTGAGGCCTGAAGCTGTCCAAAACAACAGCCCAGACAGCAAGTGAGCATGCCTGTTCACCCACCACTACCTTACTGTGCTCCCTCACAGGTGGGCGACCTGTGGTGGCCAGGCTGCTCTGAAGAATAGCACATGTCTGCTAGCAAAATATTCGAGAAACTGAGACAAGCCAGAGTCTGCTGCTACTTCCGTGTATACATGGACCCAGGAAACAATCCTGGATCTACACACAGCAGTAGTGCCAGGGAATGTTCTCCAGGACTTGCAGGGACAGCCAGAGCAGGATAAACTATAGAACAGACACTCAGCAGTTGTGTGAACTGCACACTGAGCCACACTGCCCCTCTCCCAAGCACCATGCCCACCTCTGCACAGTCTAGAATGTGAAAGATTGATTTCCCATCCCTGCCCCCACAGTCTCCCTTTTGATTGCTCGGTGTTCTTGGTCTGTTGGCTAATAAATAATTTGAATATCACTCTTACTATTTTATAGCAGGTATGTGTATATGCCTTTATGCCTGAGTGTGTGTGTGTGTGTGTGTGTGTGTGTGTGTGTGTGT
>CABHPQ010166064.1:0-21075 GCA_902168405.1 Peromyscus aztecus
AGAGCCAGAAGTGTTTTGGAAGCCTCTATTGATTTTCACACTAACACTCCGTTCCTTGACTCTCCCGACCATCTTTCCACCCTCTTCCACAAGGCTGGCTTGCTGGCCTCCATGAGTGACCGTGTGCTATTTGGGTGACTGTAGGGGAAGCATGCTCTTGATCATTGCTGGACATTTTCATACCTTGACCTGATGATTCTGCCATGTGGACCTATGTCAAAACATCCTTGCGTATGCCACAAGCACCACACTATTACATGTTTGCGGGAAAAAAATGAATAAATTAGAAAAAAAAAGAAAACGAAGAGCAAATTCTAAAGGCTAACTGTCAGCATTTTAGGAAATGGGAAGGTGAGAGACCATGGTGTGTGCTGGTTCATGGCGGTGAGGGCACAGACGAGCAGGGAGAAGAAACCGGAATGACAGGCAGGGTTCACGTGCACACACGACACAAGCTGAGTCTCATGGGAACTTGGTCTGCCAACACCCAGTGTAGCCACTTACTTCAGGTCTATCCTGCAGATGTGGGTCAGCCTAGACTTGCCGGAACCGCACGGTTCTATCAGGTACTGAGAGTCCATCACCACCGCCCGCACGCCGCCCATCAGCTGGGCTTCTTCATGCTCCACAGACAGGGACACCAGGGTGCACATTCCTTTGGGCAAGTCGGTCTTCCAGGTCCTAGAGTCAAACAAGCCGTGCTTCAGAGACGGGAGGCCCCAAGCACACAGCGGAACTCACACGCAAGTCCGCCTGCCCCCAACCTGGGCTCCCGCTCCAGTGCTAGGCCCTTGGATTAAGCTAATGGTCTCCGTGAGCTTGCGTAAAGTTTACAAAATGAGGTTCAAGGGACAGATATCAGCCTCCTGCTCAGAGGGTGGAAGCTCCCGGACCTGGGTTTGGAATTGAGGCCCCATCCTCGTCTCCTGAAGCCCCCGGCGATCATCAAAAGGCCACCATTAGAATCAGCACTTGCTCACGCAATTGTTCTGTTTGTCTGTGGAGCACATCCATGTGCCGGGCCTGAGAAGCCGTGAAGGGCATGAAGATGCATGCACTCTAGGGAGAGCGCTGAAGTCAGTGTGGGAAGTGCAGTGTGTGTCTACGCAGAGCTGGGATCTGGGGACGGGGCAGGGGAGGAATACAGGGAAGGCTTCCTGGAGGAAGCGGTGAAAGTTTTAGCAAAGACAGGATCTGCTGATGCCTAATTGGAGAGAAATTGAGCCTGTATTGTCCTGATAGCTTTGTTCAGATAGCTGAGTAGCTCTTGAGTGGGAGAAGAAATGAACAGTTAATTCGTGTCTGGACAGAGACATAGGAAGGTCATTACAGCTGAGTAGCGGAGAGAGCATTCTGACTGGTACATGGAGAACATGGGTCCCCATGGATGCAATCAGATGCTGTCCGCAGATTAATCCACTCTCGGGTTATCTAGTTAACGAGTTACTGGAGGAGTGGCTTTTCCGTGGAAGCGGCTTTCTGTGGTAGGATTGCTCTGCCCTGCAACGTCCTTTGCCGTGCTGTGTATGACCTGGAGCTCTCAGCCGGCTCGCCTCCAGACTCAAGAGGGGAGTACATGTCTACTCTCCATAGGAATCACTGCTTCAGATTGTTCCATTATAAACAGCAGACAAGAAGCTAAGACACTTGATGAGGATTTGGGTATAAGGAAGTCTGGTAGCCGGGCGGTGGTGGCGCACCTTTAATCCCAGCACTCGGGAGGCAGAGGCAGGCGAATCTCTGTGAGTTCGAAGCCAGCCTGGGCTACCAAGTGAGTCCCAGGAAAGGCGCAAAGCTACACAGAGAAACCCTGTCTCGAAAAACCAAAAAAAAAAAAAAAAAAAAAAGGAAGTCTGGTGTGTCAGAAAGACTACATCTTAACCCTGCAAGTTCCTCCTCCTCCCTTTTCTCCTTCAATCAAACAGGGAGTTTCTGCTGGCTTGAACCAGGTCTGGCGCATGGCGAGCTAATCCTCTGAGCTGCCGAGTTCTCCCACAGAGCACCGCGGTCCACCTACTTCTCCTTAAACCTTGGGATACACTGAGATTCCACCCTTCCCATCTCCTCACATTATTTAGTCCCTCTAAGACAAGTCAGCTTGAATCCTTTGTTATTTACGGACTTTCCCCGGAGAATATAAAGAGGGGACAGCTTAGTGGGTGAAGAAGCATAAGCACGGGAACTGAGTTCAGTCCCCAGCGCGGCATAAAAGCCAGGCATGATGGTGCACACTCGGAATCCCTTCACTGCGGAGGTGGAGGCGAGATGCTCCCTGGAGCTTCCCGGCCAGGGCCAGTCCGCTCAGCCTACTACCCCAGGTCCCAAAGAGAGACTCTGCCTCAAAAATAATGAAGTAGATGGCTCCTGAGGAACAACGTGCAAGACTGACCTCTGGCCTAGGTGCACGTGTGCAGGCATGTGCACACACACACACACACACACTCACTCATACATATGCACACACATGCATACTCTCTCATACACACATTCTCTTACACAATCTTTCCAACACACATACTCTCACTCTCTCTCTCACACACACACACACACACACACACTCAGTCTCTCACACTCACATGTTCTCTCTCTCACACACATATATACACACACACACACTCTTTCACACATTCTCTCTCTCTCTCTCTCTCTCTCTCTCACACACACACACACACACACACACACACACACACACAGAAATCTAATCTCTGAGAGGAGACCACAAGGAGCCTGCTGCTGCCCACCATGGCCCTCCTCGGGGCCAGAAGCTGTGACTGGCATGAGGTATGACGGAATAGTCTACAGTAGGCGGCAGGCTGGAGGGATCACTGTGGAGACGTAGTGAGGGAAGTTCAGTGCAGGGACTCCCCATCTCCACAGCTTCGGTCCTGGACAACGCTGCTTTCTGCTTGTGTGTGGGAAGATTACATTTTAATGCCACAAGATGAGTGATGCCCTAATAACTGGCCAGGGGCCACCCCAGCTAATGGTCCACATTCTCTGTCAGGACAAGGTTGCTGGGATACATATTTAGATTTAGATTTATATTTAGGAGAAACAGACCGTAAAAATTAAGATCCCAAGCATCCAAACCAAATGCACAAAGGGCACATGAGCAGTCAGCTTTGGTTTGCCCTCCAAGCTCACTTCAGAAGGCAACTATTTCAAATATACATTTGGGGATTTCGCTGGAGAATCCTCTTACACTGCTGATCCCCAAAGAAGAGATTGTTTAATCGTGTTTTTAATAAAAAGGATATATTGCTCTAATTACATTTCGTTCATGGTCTTAACTCTTCCCCAACCCCTGCTCTTGCTGGTGAAATAGTGCATTTCTGCTGTGCAAACTTCCTGTGATTGGCTGAGCATCCTCCTCCAAGGCCAGAGGGCAGGGGTTTGATTCTAACTCCTAAGCCCACCAGAAACCATATTTCAATGGCAGACACAGGGCTCAGGAGGCTTTGCCAGGACTGAATTCTAATGGAACCCCCGGTGTGCTGCACACTGGGACTTTCAGGGCTGAGCGGGAATTTCCACGCATCACAATTAGTTGCGAACATGTGAGGTCACACACACTCACATCTTCAAGTTCTCCAAGATGAAGATCTGTGTCGTCCCCCCCCCCCTCCCGGGAGAAAGACAAAACCATGAGAAAAGCCAATTGGCTTTGATTTGCATAATTTGGCAGACAAATTCGACAAACAGCAGCTATTCTCTGGGCCCCTGTTCTGAGGATGTGAGTGATATTCATGGCCTAATAAACTGTGAGCACCACTGGAGATGGGCCATCGGAGAGCTTGGGCAGAGCTGTAAATAGGTGAAGATGCCGGAAGTCAGGCGCAAACAGGGCAAAGTCAGAGGGGAGTGAGCTTAAGAGTCCCAGAGCTTGCTGGGAGGACTCCGAGAAGTCTTTTCCGTTGGCAGCTCTCATCTCGCCTTTGGAGCAGGACCTCATACGCCACGGAGTCAAGCTTACCTGAGAACCACGAAGTCTCTGGAGGGATGTGGGGCCATGCTGTTCAGCACATACTGGTAGATTTCTGTTTGCCTGTCCAGAGTCTCCACAACTTTCCACTGCACGAAGTCCTCATCCCATAGGTGACGTTCTCTCAGCACGCGATTCAACACCACGGAGGGTGGGGCCTCTACCTCCACCGACGCCTTCCACAGCTTCAGCGGGTTCCCGTCCCCCACCTTGGCAAAGACACGGGCAGGAGCTGAAGAGATTACTAAGGGGCCACCCAGACCTCCCCTGCTGTGCCGGGCATTCCAAACCACAGCTGGTTATATAAAGTGAGCCGGTCACACAGCACCCAGAGTTAAAATGCAAATACTTCAGTCCTCAAGCTGACGAGGAGAAGAATGATCATCAAAACAGCCACAGCCACAAACACACTCGAGTGGTGTGAGCCAGACATGTTCTAATTCACTTGACCTTTGCGTAGTTCTCCTGGGACAGGCACTCTTAGAGTGTTCCTCTTTGCAAGGGAAAAACGCTGGACGTTGATTTTCCCTGGCATCACACAGAAAAGGACACAGACTGACTGGGATCCAGCAGCCCTGCCGTACAGCCTAGGCTCCGATGAGAGTGCTGTGGGTGGCCTGTGAACAGAGCTTCTGAATGGCACCTGGGCCTCACCTGTTCCAGCAGGGGCTAAGTCCCACGGGTAAGCACACATTCTGCAGCAGAAGCGAATCTTACCTTTTTGAAAGCAAGGTCTGTGTTGTCGAGGCTGGAACATGTGACCCACCCTTTGAATTTCTCCCTGGCTTCTTTCTGGAGGCCTTGGACAAGATGCTCCAGGTATGTGTGGAAAGTTGCCCCGCTCTCTGCCAGCTGTGTTCCCAAGTCTTCCAGGCTGGGGACGTGGATTTCAGCCTCCAAATAGGAGCTCCGAGACTGGACCACCATCTCGTGCGGAACCTGATCCAGTGAATGCATGAAAGAGCAAAGCCCTGAGCTAAAGAAATTCTGAGGCTGACAGAGACAAAGTCAACTCTCTACAGTCAAGGGTGAGCATGGTCTGTGGGCTATCCAAGATCAGGTCTAAGGATAGGAGGGACCTTCCTAAAGTTGGGAGACATAAATAGGATCTGTGAGCTTATGTTTATTATTCAAAAGCACTGGGAAGCCTTCCTGATCACGTGTTCCACTTCTCTTTTTATTCCATTTGGCAAGAATGGGCTCAGACAGCGTCACTCATTCACACACATTGACACATGCAGGGAAAACACAGCCATGACTCAGACATGTCTTCACTATTTGCAGTACAGTTCTCCCACTGACAAATGCCAATGTTGCCACTGAGGGTGCCAGGTGCCCCAGCCACTTGCCTCTATAATGCACGTATGGCTAGAGTCCTAGACTGTCAATTAGTCTAGTGACAAGGATTACTCAATCGTACTCAGGCACACACAGAGAGAAAGAGAGACAGACAGGCAGAGAGACAGAGACAGAGAGGAAGACTCTTAAGTCTTGAGGCAAAAATAAAATATTTAATTGACCAACTGGCCTGGAACCTGGCAAAGGAAGGCAACTGAACTGTCTGCATGAAAAACTGTCATCATGGTGAGCCCCAAGGGCCAGTGACTGCCAAAGCCTGGACTGAAGAGCTAGCTCTTCATAACTCCCGGGGGCAGAGACCAGAGCTGCAGTGCACACCGCTGTCATCAGAAAACTGAGTGCAAAGAGATAAGAATCATAAACGGGCGACCGTTCATTCCCAGCCTGCTCCTAGTTCCAAGACCTCACCTCAAAGAGTCGGTTGCATTCTGTGATCATGTGGGCGAGCCCCTGGGCTGCTGCTAGATTTTCATTGAGGTCCTTCTGATCCGGCTTCCCGGTGGCATATTTCTTTTGGATGACTCTGTAATTGAATATGAATGCGCTAAGCAGATCCCCAGCCGGGGTATGTTGGGATACCCAGATAGTCTCATCTGTTTGCTGTTTATCCCCAGATGAGGCCCAGATCCCACGCTTTCTCCTTTCCAAATTAAAACCAATGACCACACATCTCTAGATGCTCCAAGGCAGGCTGGCGGGCTGACAACGCACAACCAAAAGCCATGGAAAAATACAAAGACAGGAAGAGCTGTAGGTGGAAAAATGATTTGTTTTCTCCACTTGAAACTGCTCAACTGCAGGTTCCCGTGCGTTGTCTTTTTAAACATAGCCTTTTTAAAACCAAGGATTGTAAGATTCCTTTTTATGTATGTTCCTTCCCCTTCCCAATTAAATAGAATAAAATCAAACTTCTCTGGCTTTCTGGGTCTCAACTGACATCCTTCAGGGCTACCTCAGTGGGGCCATGAGCCCCAGCCCAGGGATGAGGGTGCCTCCTCGTCTTCTGTCTGAACTCTACCACGAGGACACTTCTGTTTTATTTTCCTGAAGGGAATGGACGCTGGTGGGGGGGAGACCCGGTGTGGGGACGAGGGCCAACGCTGAGGAAAACTCACCTGGGCGAGCTCTCTTTCTTCAGTAAGTTCAGGTGAAAGAGGGAGGGGGCCAGACACACGGCCAGGTTCATGGGCGTCATCTGATTCTCTTCCACCAAGTTCACCACGTCGTGGAGGAAGCACAGGAGCGTCTGCAGGGCTTCCCTGTTCTCGTCCGCCAGCAGCAGGATGGCCGCCTGCACCGCCTGCCGCCGCTGATCCTTGGGGACATCTGAGGAGAAGTGGGCATCAGGTTGTCAGAGGGAGGAGTCAGCAGGGACGGACAAACGCAGGAGCTCCCCTTCCTGACAGAAAACACTCAGAGACATCGACAGTAGCTAACCCGAGAAGCCCCAGCGAGGGGCAGAGCTGGACTGCGAAGCTCATCTGGGCAAACTTCAGGACCCATCTGAGTGTCCCCGAGCTACTTGGAGCCGAGCCACCACACTGGCTTCTCACACTCTGAGCACCAGGCTCTTCTACCTAAAGATGGTCTGTTTTAGTGGAAGGTGGTGATGGGATGGAGCCCTGTTAACCTGGCTTCTCTCTTGCTCACCTTCTCTGCCAGGCAGCTCCAGGGACAGCCAAGGCTGGGTGGGGCACACTTGTGAAAGCCACTGGGTAAAAGGACAAAGACCTACCCTTCCCCACCACCGTAGAGCCGCAAGCCATGCTGCTGGCGTGGCACAATAAACATGAGCAATGAACGGGTGAGCTGTTTGCCCTTGGCCAACCCTACGGAGCCAGTGGTGAGCATGGTAGATCCTTCCTGTCCCTACAAGTCACCAGGGCTCAATTTGGAGAAGGTACTGATTTGACTTTGAGTGGTCACCCCGTGTGAGGGAAAGGCATCTCAACTTCCCTCTGAAGGTGACTCTTGTGGAGGTGGTGGGCATTGACTGTATAGGCCTGAGAGGCAAATAGCTCAAAAACACAAGGCGAAAAGCAGAAAAACCACGACGAATTGGGAATGAGGGACTGTATTTTGCTGCCCTTCTGGCTGTGTTTGGTTCATGATCGTTTAGGTTTGATTCAAAGACACAGACAGGAGCTCATGTCTGGTGAATATGGCGGTCTTCCTTAAAGAGCCACGCTTGGGAGCAGAGGTCTCCATAGTAGGTGTTTACACTCCTGAGGTTTGGGGCAGCGTGCTCATGACAATCCCTTGAAATTTCAATTGTGCCTTATAATGTACACACTCTCTCACTGTATATCTCTGTGTCTTTAATGTGCTAAAAAATAAAGAGCACACACTTAGATATCCATTACTGGTAGAGGTGCACGATAGAAAAGAATTGGCAATGGCTGAGATGGGCCCCTCCCACTGATCCAGGGATGAACCTTCTGGGCTCATACCAAAGGTGGTCACCTAAGCCGGGTGGTGGTGGCGCACGCCTTTAATCCCAGCACTCGGGAGGCAGGGCCAGGTGGATCTCTGTGAGTTCGAGGCCAGCCTGGGCTACAGAGTGAGTTCCAGGAAAGGCGCAAAGCTAAACAGAGAAACCCTGTCTCGAAAAAAAATCGAAAACAAACAAACAAACAAACAAACCAAAGGTGGTCACCTGGTTCCTCTTTCCACTGAACGATTTAGGGTCATTGTAAACCAGTTTAGGCTGACGAGACCAGTGATGATGCTAGGAGCTTCTGTGAGGTCCATGTTTTGTATGAGAAGACACACATGTCCAAGGAGACGCTTGGCTCGCTCTGGTCGCCTCAGAGTGTGACTTTATGGAGATGTGGTAATTCTGTGTAAGTTGTGGCAGCTGTGCTGAGACTGAAGCCCTCCTTCAGCACACATAGTCACAGTCTGACATAGGGTGGCAGAGACAGGGATGGCCGAGCACCACTGGGCTGTAGGTTTACCCAACACTGGCATGGTGTAACTCCATTTTCCTTTTTGCCATGTGTACTAATAAAACGTTCTTATTGTTAAATAACTGTGTGTGTGAGAGACTGGTTCAGCTTCGGCATTATAACTAAGTCTTTCAATACCCAATGGTTCCCCAGTTCTTACCAGATCCAGTATAAAACCCTTGCCATAGTTTTTAATGCCACTTTCGTGTGACCCTGGCCTCCTAGATTATGAGTGTCTCCTGGTGTAGTGTTGTACATTTAGCATTCGTACAGGACAAATCCCTTGCACACTTCTGACACAGGCTCCTATCACTTGCTGCATCCAGAATGTTCCTTCACAATGACCTTCAGCTGTCGACTCCAACCAAGTTCCTACTGCTCACCCCAACCTTCATGAATCTGTCTTTGGGAGCTTTTTAGTTTTTATGTTTTTGAACGGGTGCTCTCTAACTGGATTGCGGTCATTTATGCTCTGGTCTCATCTCCCTCCAGTCTAAGATCCCTAAGAACAGACAGCGAGTGAGTGTCACACAGTCTAAGCTCTGCAGCGCTCAACACAGCCCTGCTCTGTAAATGTTTGCTCGGATAAAATGAAGTCCTGCTTTGATCTGGCTTCTTGGTTGTAGGTCTAGGCAAGAGCCAAAAAGATATTTATCTCTTGGAAATGATTTAGTTTTAGCCATAGATAGTGTCAACTTCAACCCAAGGACTGATTAAATGTAAATACTATATCCTCAAGGAGGTTTATTGAAAAACAGAGTGTGACCTCTTCCAGAGACATCACCCACTGTGAGCATTTTTGGGGGGCTCCTGTATCATTAACCTATTCACTTTGACAAAGTAATATTTGTTTAGTGTGTCACCCCTTTATTCTGTTCTGATAGGTGGTACTTAGAGTCCTCCCTGAATTTGTAATATTATGAACTTCTTAAACACATTTGATCTAGAGTGTCTATAGCAGGGACCTTCAGAGTGGATCAATTCCATCTCGGGACCCACTTGAGGCATATTTTGATGTAAAAATCCAGGTCTGTGTGCCAGAGTCATTTCCCCCTAAGAACTGATACCTGGGTCACGAAGCTCATTGCCAATTTGTAATGATATCATTATCCTACCGAGAGAAGACCTGCATGCTCCTCTCTAACGTCTGCCTTGGTAACTACATTTAGCAGAATAGGCTTTTAAATCAATTGTTCTTCTCATTACTACTTTAGCTACAGTGGCTTTGGGAGGAACTTAATGTCACTGACTTAATGTCACTTGAAATCTTCCAAATGAAACCATACGTTAGCTGAGTTAAGGTATAACCTTGATTTGGTTCGGTTACATTTCCCCGGGTAAAATACATCTGCTTCTTGTTTGTTTCCAGTCTTTATAACACATTCGACTCTGCATCGACTATCAAATTTTGTATCAAAGAGAATGTTTACCTCCCCAAAATTAAATTAGGTTTATTACACACACATACTAAATTCTATTGGATCCTTTTTTTGTTTTAAATCTATTAGAAATACATTGGAAATTAGCTTGAGATTATATATAAGATGTACTGAATAGGCATATATATTGATGCTGGGAAGGTATATTCAGATACAAACAAAGAATGACATGGAGAGGTCCATAGCAAACTGCCAGGAGCCATCCAAGGTGGTGGATAGGTTCTCAGAGGGTGTAAGGAGTTGGCAGGGAAGGAAGTGAGCCAGGCCATGGTGGTCAGGAGGATCTTGTAGCCTGACTGACTAGTAGCCAGAATGTTTATTTATACAGAATTTAGTAAGCAGGGATTACTAAATTCATGATGTTCCATAACATAGATCATATCATTCTTGGTTTTGGACACGTGTTTCACTTCCTTTTGCTCATCTTTTAGTCATCATCAATACACTATGACGGAACAGAATTATCATTTCCAATCATTTTCCCTCAAGTTTTGACATCATTAATAAACAGAGTTATCATTCTTACTCGTTAACCCCATAACCCAATTTTTAAGAATCTAGAGGCACGTGACAGCCTGTTCTCAGGCTCATAGCTTTAGTCGTTTCAAGGACATTAGACCAAAACAAAATCTTCAACCACCCTGGGCATTTTGCCATGTCCCAAGCAGTGTATTATTAACTCTTAGTGGTCAGAGTGCCCAAGAAAAATCCTCAGGCCAAAGCTGCTGCAGTTATTCAAATTCTGACATAATACAATCAATGTTCACATTTATGTCTTTATAGAACTTGTCTATATGTCTAATCTTGGCATTCTGTTGTTCCTTGGTCATATGACATTATAGTGGCTCCATATGAGCTAACTTCTAAGAGAGGGAGGTCCTGACACCTCATACTTTTATCATCTTCCCACTCCATACTTTGCTCATCAGTATGTCTCTGTGTAGGGCAGAGGTATATGTCTGAGTGTACAGTGGGAAGAGGCTTGTAATCTGAACTGTGGCCAACTCCTTTAGCCTGCCAGATCTTGTTGACCTTTTTGAGTTTGTTTTGAATATCTTATTCCTATGAAAGTACAGGGACAGATGTTTCAAGAATGTCTCATAGCCTCATGAAGAGACCTCTGGCTTCTTTATGTGTCACAACCTCCAAGGCGTAAGGAAGACCTTCAAGTAGATAAGGATATCTCCCTCAAAGCGGGGGAATAGTATGTTCAGGACTGTCCTAGGAAAGCTTAGAAGCAGCATTCCTGGGAGAAGGCATAAATGATTCATAAGGAATTTTCCATCAATCCAACATCCCCAAATTGTACAAATATTAAAAGTGCCCCAAGTATGTAACAGGTGGAGATGAAAACCAAAGGTGGCATTGCGGCCATCATGTGGCTCAGCTTTGCTGGATCTTTGTCAAGCAGCTGTGCTGGCTTTATGACTTCTGCCATTCCATTCAGATATGGCTGTGCCAGCAAACTGAGCAGAGGCTATTTCTGAAGAGGTAGGATTATAACTTTTATATACTTCTTCACAGATCCATTAATTACTTGTATAATTAAAAGTCTTTTGCAGGGCTGGGAATATGGCTCTGCAGCTAAAATGCTGACTGTTTTCACAGAGGAGCTGGGATCTGTTCCCAGCACCCACATGGTGGCTGACAACCATCTGTAACTCCAGTTCCAGGGTATTCGACGCCCTCTTCTGGCCTCCATGGGCACTGCATGCTTGTGGTGCACATACACTCATGCAGACACACACATACATAATAAATAAGTCTTTAAAATTCCACCCTTTTGATGGTTGGGCACACTGTGTTATTGCTACTTACACTGATAGATGTGGAGGAAGGTCTCGCTGAGCTTGTTGGTGAACAGGGGCTCGGGGAGGTCTCGGAAGAACTGCTTTACCATGTCTGCTACATCATATGCAGACTGGTCTTCGTAGCTCACGTTCTCAGGGGAGTTCTCGTTCATTTGACGCAGAGCATGGATTCGAGACTTCACTCCCGACTTGCGGAAAAGACCCACCTGAAATGAGTCACAGGGATGTGTAAGCCAAGTCTCCTTTCTCCTCACAACTTCCTCCTCAGGGTAGGAATCCTGGATGTGAAGAGGAGGCCTGGGGCCAGGCTGGATGAGCTGGGACTCCACCCTATCTCCACAATTCTGAATTTCCAGTATAGCTACGTTAGGTAATAGTCAAACACTGACTTCTTCTCCTATTAAATAAAGACATGGATAATACCCCACCCCACAGAACTGGAGCCTCAATGTCCAAACACATGTGGATGAGCTTTCCGAATTGTAAACTCTTAGAACAGCAGATGGTATAATTTTACTCGTTTTTTTTTTTCAACAAGTATCCATACAAGGCATTCTTATACTACAAGTCATTAGTGAGCAGAGAAAGAAAAAAATTCCCCTTTAACATTTGAACTTTTGTGGGAAAATTTTGAAATAGTTTTTTTTTTTTTTTTATGATGGGAGGTTTGGTCAAAATGATATGCTTGGAGAATGGGAGCATCTCAGAGACACAGGCATATCCCTTTGGGGGCAAGTCTCCGAGGAACAGGCCTCTAAAACAAAATATCAGAAGCACATATTCTGAGTACCTCATTTGATCTTCTTTCTTTGGAATACTCAGCACCTGTGATGTGTGTTTCTCACATTATGCCTGAAATTTTACATGATCAGTTGGGGGTGGGCACGACTCCTTCCTGGGTGGTTTTTTGTAGATAGTATCATATGTGAGGAATGCAAAAGAAACGGATGGTAAGTAAGAAAAAACTCCATTTTAAAAAAGTATGAAATACTTGGTAGAAATTCCAGTTCCTCCAGGTTCAGCATTTCATGGAATCAAAATATGTGCTCCAGGTTGTACTTAATGCTCGAAAATGTGTTCTGCTCATCAACTGTGTTGATTTAAATCAGTCGACTGCATGAAAATGTGAGGCTGAGCTCTGCACTCAGAGTGAGGTGGGACCACTGCCGGCTGAGCGTGCACACTTACGTACAGTTGTGTACCCTTCTGAAGAGGTAGTTTTTATTTTCCGCCTTGGCTAAAGACTATGGATTATGAGGCTATTTTCTTGAGACTCCAGATCCATTTCTTACACCCCCATCACAGCCTTTCATCTTTAGCACTTAGACCCCTTGCTGCCTGATAAACATAGTGTAATGAGCATAGTAAAAAATGCCTTTTAGACATGTAAAAACAGCCTAGTCAGGAACCCCACTACACCCCAGGCTGCACCTGATAACTAGAACCAGTAACATCACTCACTCAAGACAACCAGACAGTCCTAGAACCCCATGACAACCACTGGACAGTCTATAAACAGAGACCAAGAGCAATGTTCTGCTCTGCACATCTGGAGAGTCTCCCCCAGGATTTGGACCCGCGAATCAGAGACTTCTGTTAGAGACTGGACCTGACCTTTGGCTAAGATGTGACACACAGGTGAGCAGCCTTGGGGAGATAGGCTTAGGACTGTAGTTAGGAATTTAGAGTGAGAACCTAGTGTGATGACCCTTAGCATAATAAAATACAATTTTTGTAATACTAACTCTGCGTGTCTACCTTCTTGCTTGCAACAATTAGCAATTAGATACCAAAAATATAAGGACCTTAAGAGGGACAAGTGAGGTGATCGGAGCCCTTATGGTACAAAGAAGATCCTGAGAGGAATCCGGTAGGTAAAGTTCAACCGCCTCTAGGAGCCCTCTACCCCGGACTTCCCTATCCAAATCACAGCCGAGTTTTCCTTGGCTTAGATATATGAATTCTCAACACCCAGCCTTTCAGTTTCTGCTTGCCGTTCTCCTCGACCCCCAGTGGCATACAGATTAGCTCACTTCTTTGAGAACAAGGTGGAATGTTCCTGAGTGGCTGGACAGATAATCAGTGGCAGGTGGGATCGGCCATTATTCTATCCTAGATATCTGGAGAAACACATGAATATAGTTGTCATACTAACTCTGGTGTCTCTTGCTTGTTGCTATAAATGAAAGCAACAGTATTATTATTACTATTATACTACAGGAACAAGGGGAAATTCCAAGCCATTAGAGAGTTTATACATGTCAGCTGCATGATCACAGGGGAAATTAAACATTGCTACATTCTCTGGTCATAAGAACAGAATTCTTAGGAAGAGCTCTTTGCATTCCAGGGCTTATCACCGAATCCCACAGATCAAGATATTCAGGCAGATTGCTATTTAATGTGCTAGTTGCTTTGTTCCAAGCTTGCAGTGTCTAGAAAATGCCATCTTTAGCTATATTTGGATGATTCTCTGCAATGAAATCTAGAGAACATTTATTTTTCCTGGTCTGGCAAGTATTTCAAATTGCATCACAGTGCACAGGAAGAAAGCATGCATTGTTAGTAACAAAAAAAAAAAAAGAGATCAAGATAGGTAGCAGGGGCTTATTGATGTGAGATCCATCTTGGATTTCCTTACATCCTTGAGGCTCCGAACTGCGTACACCTCAGGGCTGTACTACACTGGTCTTCCAGGGTCACAGTGCCCTGAGGACATATCCTTAAGTGTGACTCACAACTGTTTGTCCTCATTTAATTTTTTTCCCCTCAAGCAGAGCAGCATCGATCAGGGTCTATAAAAGGAGTGCTTGTGTAGTTATTGCCCAGTCCAGCCCTTTGGCCGACTGTGTCCCGTGGCTCCTTGGGAATCTGCACACATGTACACCCTGGATGCTTCTTTGTATTGTTTGGTTCCCAAGTTTCTTGTTTTGGAAAACACGGTGATTTCAATTATTTCCAATCTGTACAGGGCTCTCTAGCTGTGGGCTCCGAGGTGCCCCTTCTAACTCCGAGCTCGCAGGCTGTCTGGAGAGTCATAGGGGATTGATTCATTCTGCTTCAGATTCTGACAGAAACCTCCTCTGTCCTCACCTCCCAGGGGATGTGGGAGATATCCCTGGGTTCTGTGGGTTGTGCTGGAAGCCTAGAAGAAAAACTGCTTCCTACTCTTAGTAAAGGCAAAGTGGCTCAGAAAAAAAAAAAAAAAAAAGAACTGGTTTGGATTCTAGGTACAGTAGCTAAGAATGGCTCAAAAAACGCAGTCTTCAAGAAGACACCAGTGAGCTGAGGAATGAAGAAACCTAGGGATTTCTGTTGTCTGACTCGTACTTTTCTATGTGCATGAGGTGGTGAATTCCCTGATGTCTGAGGACTGGGGTTTCTGTTAGTTGCAGTCAGCAGTACCTGGACACAGTAAGAAGACTGTCCTCCTGAAGGTGTGGTAGTTCTGAGCCAAGGGAAAGGCATCTCCTATCTATCTATGAAGGACAGGTAATTGCCAACAGCTTCTAATGCAATGATAAAATTGCATTTTGGACCTAAGATGCTGTGTTCTAAGTTCTAAGTAAAGAACAGAAAGTGGTTTTGTTGTTGTTGTTATAAGAACACTCTCCACATTCCTTCTGAGGAGAGCTAACCCAGGCCTTTCAGATCCTTATGAGAGAGATCCAAGGAGGGTGACCTGTCTCCCGGTTACTGCTATGTCTGTCACAAGTGGGTGGGCGACCTGGGTAGTTGTACAGGGACCCACAGCCTGTTGAAGGCTCTGTTGTCAGTTTTGAGATTCTCAAACATTTATAAACAAGGAGGGGGCTGGAGAGATGGCTCAGCGGTTAGAGCACTGGCTGTTCTTGCAGAGGACCTGGGTTCAGTTCCCAGCACCCACACAGAGGCTCACAACCATCCATTCCAGGGGATCTGACTCCCTCTTCTGGCCTGAGTGGACATCAGGATGGTGCACATACACACAGGCAGGCAAAACAGTCATATAATAACATACAAATGACTAAATCTTAAAAAAAAAAAAAAGAAAAAAGAAAAACTGATTGAGGGATCCTCCATTTTCGTTTTGTACTGGGTCCCAGAACTCACACGGCAGGATTGCTCTTCACCTGCCTTCAGCACACCTCCAATAGTGTCGTTAGGAGGTAGCTGGTGCTCCGCCGTGAGAAACCCACTGCTCCAGCACCTCTCCTGTCTGTGAGCCCCTTACTGACTGACAGAAGGACAAATGGCGAGTGTCCCTTTGGGTTTGTTTTCAGTCCCTAAACCCAGCTACCTAAAAGCCAGGGCTCCAGGAGTAGTTTATACAGAAGGTCCCGGATCATCCTTCATCGGGTCTCAGGTAGTCAGCTGACAACGTGATGAGCAGGCCGCAGGGTAGAGAACACTTCCCCCGAAAGTGAAGTGTCTTCCTAGAATTATTAGGCTTTTAAATCTTGTGGCTCCATTAGAAGGAGTGGCTGGGCGTTGAGTGCTGCATTAGAATTCAAATTCATCTAAATAGTCTTAAATCTCCTCCTGTTTATGCTAATCCTCGCAGGGCTTAATGATGTTTATCAGGACTTCCATTTCCTCTTCTTTAGAAATGGGCTCAGCTAATGAAGAAAGGTTGGCTTTATTCAGAAAGCAAGTCATAAGCAGCGTGTGTGACGGGCAGCCATGCGACCCAGGAGCCAGGGCTAACCTGTGTTGCAGCTGATGGGTGATTTAGGACGGCCGCGAAAGCTCACACAACAGAGCAAGGCTAGTCTCACAGGCTACCGTGTGTGAATACAAATGGCTGACCCTCCTCGTTTCATCTGCAGCCGTCAAAAGGGTGAAAATGGACGCACTGCACTTGCTCGTTCATAAACTGCACTACACAGGGATGAGAGAGGCAAAGGGCTGGCAGCGTGTCAGGGTTCTGCGCTTTGACAGCCCTCCCACGAGGGCTGATATTCCAGGTGAATGTTTAGCTTTCGGGAAGGGACCCCACCCATTGCGGGTGGCCTCCCACTCTGTGCCCAAGGCCAGAGCCTCACGGCAATCTCAGATGATGGTTCCCATAGAATGTGGCTTACAGGAAAGATGTTTGAGGGCATTCTGGTCTTCCACAATCCTGGGTTAAGAGTGCAAGGTCTTGTGCAGAAGCGAATCTTTTCAGTCCAGTGAGATGCTAGTGGCAAAGAAAGAACACCTGCTTCCCTTCCCTTCCTAGCCCTACCTCCTGCTCTTCGGGTTCATCAGCTTCCATGTGCACTAGATCTCCAGGGCAGCCTCCCCGCTCTGCCCCAGTTGTTAGCATTTAGGCATCTACACTGGCCTGCTCTCAGGGACCTAGAGGGCATCAGCGGCAGCAGGCAAGACATGACACTGTAGCTGCTGCAGCCACCAAGTAGAGCACTCTCCCTAGGCGCATGCGCTACATCCCCTTATAAAAGGCAAGCCCTTCCGGTCCCTCTCTCTCTTTCCTTCTGTTCTCCCTCAGAGGGCACCGATGCACCTCCCTCAGTAAACCTCCCACGTGAGCTCTGTTGCATGTGTGGCTTTGTGGTGCCCCTTGGCTCCCACCCGCCAAGGTTGCCTTCCTGCCGCTAAACTTTACATGATTCTCTTGGCTTCTTCCTGCTTCTCTAGCTCTCCTTGTTTCTGCTCTTCCGTCACCTCTCTGCCACATGGAGGAACTGTCTCCGTGCTCCCTATGTGTGACAGGCAAAGGGGAGACCATTCACTGTCTCCGTGCTCCCTATGTGTGACAGGCAAAGGGGAGACCATTCACTGTCTACGTGCTCCCTATGTGTGACATGCTAAGGGAAGGCCATGCACTGTCTCCGTGCTCCCTATGTGTGACAGGCAAAGGGGAGACCATGCACTGTCTACGTGCTCCCTATGTGTGACATGCTAAGGGAAGGCCATGCACTGTCTCCATGCTCCCTACGTGTGACATGCTAAGGGAAGGCCATTCACAAGGCAGGGCCATTGCAGACTTAAGGTGGACAGTAGCTCCGTCCCTTCAGACATCCTACAGCTGCTCTCTTGGGACTGACCCAAGGGAAGCTCTCCCTTCCCAGTCGGGCTACACTACTCATCAGTGTCTATGTCCTTGACAGGGACTTCTTCCAACAAAGCTCTGCACACATTTTTTCCAGCATGGGAGAAGCCAGGGGGAGAAGCCAGTAGTAGAACTGAAGAGGTCTGTATCCCCATTTTCCTTTCTTCCTATGACTTTATTTTTCTCTCCACAGTTTTGGCTTCAGAAGGGAGATGGGACCAATCATAGGGGTGATTCCAGTGCAGACATCAGTAAGAATCCACGGGGTGGGGGTGGGATGGGGTGTGTTTTCTATCCAGTAGCATTACAATTCATTTATTTATATCCAAACTGGTTCAAGAAAGAGCATGACTTATAATGATCTACACAAGGTTCATTGAAAGGTATTAGAAAGGAAAATTATAACAAAGGGAAAATAAAAATTAAAAGTGTAACTGAAGCTGGGGATGAGGTTGCAAGGAATCTGTACCCGGAAGAGGTACCAACATTTACGACAGGCAGAACATGCATTTGGCTCTGAGCTTTCCAGCAGGCAGTACAGAGAGGAAAACACACCCAGTTAGATGGATTTGGAGTTTACAATACAAAGCACAGGCCAGCGGGCCAAAAGAAACACATGGTTCCCAAGCACTGAAGCCAGGGGCGAGGGGGCTCTTCCTTTAATTCTCACAGAACGGGCACTACATGCCATAATGGCCAATGCCGTCAACAAAATCTTGACAGTGGATTTATCAATGAGGGTTGTAGTTGCGGGGGCAGCGTCACACCCAAGCCCAATGGGAAAAAGCCCCTTCCTGCCCAGTGAGCCAGAGGGTAAATCAACAAAACCCAACAGAGAAGGCTGCCGTGGGGTTTCCTGCACCGTTAATGCCTGTGTTGAACGAAGGCTGCTCCAGAATTCTGGAAACACGCTGCCCAAAGGGGGGGGGGGGCAGTCTGGGAAGCCTGAGTGTGGCTTTTATTTTGGGCAGAGTACGAAAGAGAGAATGGATGGTAATTTGGAGGAGCTTTGTAAATTATGGGATGGATCTCATTCTGTGCTTGGTCAGAGCCCACCATTATGATGGTCCTCAAACTGTCCTGGAGGCAGAAACCCATCTGATCTGAATATTTCCTTCCCGCGACCTTTGCCACCAGCTCTCCGGCAAGGGGCTGTTTGATTCGGCTGATATGGCTTTCTCATTTTACTTGTGAAGTTTGGAAAAAGTGTAAACAAATCTGTTCTGCTCATTGTGCTGCTCTGAGAAGTTAATAAAGGGAGACACAAAACTAAATTCTTTTTCTTTTTTTTCCCCCTTCTTCCAGAAACCATGTAAGAGTGAGGAAAGAATGCTGTGGAGTGAATAACAGCATTGGGATAGTAATTTAAAATGCAGTGCAGTCCACAGCTTCTTCCCAGTTTCAAGGGAGTGTAAATCAGACATTATAGACACAAGTTATTAACACCGACTCCCTTTGATCACCCAGGCTGTCACTCAAGCAGCCAAGGAGGGAACACTGTCCAAAGCTAGACTGGGGTGAAGCCCGGCCATATTAAACCACGGTTTACTCTTGGTGAGGTATGCCTTGTACTGGATAGGTGGGACTCAGGCTGCCATCCCCTCCCTGCAAGCCCATGTTTGGGATTTACCACTCTACCTGATCCAGACAGCTGCTACGCAGATACCTCAGTGCTTGTTGAATGCTCTGAGGCAGAGGCTGTCCTGTTCTCTGGACGTGGACTATGAGAGGGACCCCGAAGACAGCCTTGTCTTTGTAGTCAGGAACCTTCGCCCTCTTCATGAACTTTGGAACGGACCTGGAATTCACAGAAACCAGGTCATGCAAGGCCCCCGGGGCGCACCGTGCAGAGAGGCTGTGGAAGCAAGCGAGAGGGAGGCTCCGGTTGGAATACCTCAGAGGCAAAGGCAGAACTCAACCTTCTCTACATCAATCACAGCCTACGATGCTCTCCGTGCGGCCCTCGCCCGTGTGTCCTTTCTGTTAAACAGCGTGATTCACATTAGCAAATTGTCTCTGTAGCTCTGTTTCCTAGTCGGGAGTGGTGGGCAGTGTTCCAGTTTGATTGTGACTGAAAGAACTCCCATGTAGCAAACACTTAAAACTCCCCAGTGGAACAAAACAGAATGTATGTAAAGCTTACAAGAGGAAGAAAAAATCTGGTTGGGGTTGAAGAAACTGAAGTGGGAAAAAGATGACCCATAGTTTCTTGGCTATGTCCTTGGCTTTCTAGAGCCAGCTCTACATTTTAAAGGGAATTTTAACATACATGCATATATTGATTTGGTCACACAATTTACAAGCTTTGAAAACATCTTTATAAATACAACATTGATTCTTCTATACATATTTTACGACATAATGTTTTCTGTTTTTCATATTCAACTCACCATTCATCCACAGCAAGTCTACATACACTATTGATTTTTATCAGCTCCTTAATTCCAAAGGTATACCACAAAATCTCATTTTTACTTGCCAATGAAAGCAGAAATGTACTTGAAGAATGAGTGAATCAATGCTGTAAGGGGGTGGGTTCTGTACCCGGCCACAAGGTACCAATGACAGATGTTTCTCCACAAACTGCCAGCAATATTTTGTGGCAGGTTTATTTCTAATGCCTCTGCTCACAATTTATCACTCTTTGCTGGCCTTGCTTCTTTCTCAGAACCTGACTCCCTTCCCTGGAAACCGACCGAGATCTACAAATAAAGTAATGTCTCATGTGCTTCAGTGGGCCTCGCCCGGCTGCCCAGAGGGCAGGCGACAAGCAGAAGGCTCTGTGGTTTCCAGGAGAGGGAAATGTAGACAGCACTAGGTGCTCCAGACACCAGCATATAAACAACGCTGGAGGCCTTTCTGTAACTGCACACTTAGCTCTGAACGTGTGATGCCCTGTAAACGTGCTACATACCAGGTCCAGCCGTGCTTGCTGGACATGGAGTACTTCTCCATGATGGCTGTGAGGCGAAGCAGCGAGAAGCGCTGGAGCAGGTTCAGCTGGGCCGCTGTCTGGCTGCTGATATGCGGGGTGGCTGGAGACGGCTGAGGCTGATGTGAGAGCTGGAAGCTGCTCCATCGTAGTCGCCTGCAACAGAGGTGATCGGAGCTGCCAGTCACCCAGTGGTAACTGGGAAGCTCAAGCTAGCTACCCAGGAGTTTCTGAGCCAAGAACATCACAGTGCAAAAGGACAAAGACAGAGCTGTGGATTTGACAAGTTATATAAACCTAGAATAGGGCATATTGATTATTTCATGGTGGGATTTAAGTAAGTGATACCACCTTTTTTTTTTTTTTTTTTCAAACTTTGTTTGTCCTCAAGTTCACTTCCAAAGTTCAGGGCCGCTAAATCAGGTGCACACATGTGTGCAGCTGTATGTGTGAGACAGAAAGAGACAGAAAAAGTAAAGATGAAAGAGAGACAGATGGAGACAGACAGAGAGATAGAAGAGAGTCATAAAACAGAGGGTTCAAGGAGAGAGAGAGAGAGAGAGAGAGAGA
>CABHPQ010166064.1:21175-34438 GCA_902168405.1 Peromyscus aztecus
AATGTGATGCCAGGGAGATTCTCAAACACTGAGGTGGTACAGCATTTCCTACTTTTATGCCTGCCTCCTCACTGTCCTTTGTGGCTGAGATGGCATCTGCAGGTGACAGGCACAGATGGCACACCACTGAGTCCTATAATACGTCACCACCTCATCGGGAACCCTGGTGGCACACACACAGTGCTACTGGGGAAGGAGCTGGATCCCCTCAGTTCATTTCCTAGGGCGCTTCTGCACATCAGCTTACGTGCTGTGTGAGCAGGAACTTGAGCAGCAAAGATCAGGCACAGAGCACAAACATGGCTTAGATCTCACAGAATTTAACATAAAACTCATGCGCAGGGGCTGGGCCCCACTTGTCTGTGATTTCCCCACCTACAGTGCTTGTTTAGATTTTTCTGGAACAAGATTAAGTTTGAAACAAAGGATAAACCAAGAAATGAATGTGTACCGACATGGATTCAGTCTCTCTGTCTGTAGAAACAGCAACTCTGTTGAAACAATTCCTAACCCTGTGTGTATTTAGAACAGCCCCAGGTGATTGCACAGTTTATCCATCTGTGTTAAAAGAATAACCAAAGAGGGGCTAGGGAGGTGGCTCAGCAGCTAAAAGCACTGGCTGCTCCTGCAGAGGACCTGGGTTCAGTTCCCAGCACCCACATGGCAGCTCACAACCATCTGCAACTCTAGTTCCAGGGGATCTGATGCCCTCTTCTGACTCCCCAGGGTACTGCATACACAGGCGCACATGCAGGTAAACACTCATATACACACAAAGCAACAAACCAAAAAAAATCAGAGCCACCACAAAACAGAAGAATCATAACTTCATAACAGCATGTGACCCACCTGTTTGGCCTGGTCAGAGAGGCCCCCACACCAGAGTCCCTTCTTTCTTTGACCCCAGTGGCCTCCGATTCATTCAGAGAAGTCCCATCCCTTTCCACGTCACTGGGTGTTGTCCGACCTTCCGAGACCGAGTTGCCTTCAAAATCTAAGGTGATCTGATTGGGAGACGGAAACGAGGATAAGCCAGGCTCCCCTGCCAACACATCGTGACTTTGCAGTTCAGGTAAGAGATTTTTGGACCAGTCATCCACCACCTCTTGGATGCCGTTGACATGCTGCAAAATGTCATCCAGCTGTGGGAGGAGGCCGTCTTTCTCCAAGTCCAACAGATCTCCTGTGCTGGCATACAGATGCGAGCCGGGGACGTTGTCGTAGATACTGACTCGGCTGGCTCTGTGGCAGGATGCCATGAGCCTGGGTTCCCTTATGCCCGGGCCCTGTTGTCTGCCCAGGGAGATGCCCCCGGTCCTCCAGTTAACACCATTGCTGTTGTCTGTGGGTGAGAGGCTTTCGATAGAAAGAGCCTTGGGGAACGTTCCTGGTTTGTGATCCTTGGGAATATGCACCACCAAGTTCTCTTGGGAATGGAACCCATGCGTGTGGTTCTGGTCCCCCGTGTCTGGTGGCGCTGTCCCTGCCAGCACATCCAGGTCCTCCAGGTACATGCCCCCACGCTTGTTGGCCTCATGGTGGCACTTACGCTCCTTCATACACGGAGTGCTCACTCGGCTGCTGTTCTCCAAGGGGCTGCTCTCACCACTTGACTTACTGGCGCACGGATGCCCTTTCCTGCAGGCAGCTGGAGGCGAGGTCTGCACATCTCCATTGGGTATCTGGATGGACTGCATGGCCTTGAAGGACTCTGGCTCCTGCTGCAGCACAGGCCCACTGATGACCAGGCCGCCTGTCCGCCCTGACCCCTTATGCCTCCCGTGGGCTCCCTTAGCTCGCAGGGTATCCATGCGTTTCAAAAACGACTTGGCCCTGGTTCTGGCGGGTTTCTCATTTTTGGGATGAAAAGGGTAGCTGAGACTGTCTCTGGGAGACTGTGGGAGGCCGCCGCCGCCGCCGCCGCCGCCGCTAACCGGGGCGCCCTCCGGCACCAGCGTGCCGTCGGCACAGTGGTGCCCCGACTGGCTGCGGCTGTCGCTACCCCCGCTGCTTTCGCTGTGAATGGAGCAGACCTCTGGCTCACTCAGATCCGTGAGCACACTCTCGCTGCTGGTCGTGTTTCTCATCCTAGGGCCTCCTGGGGACCCGTTCCTTTCTGCCGCGGGCAACAGGGTGTGCAGGTCATCCACACGGGACCACCTGCGGCTGGTTCTCTGGAAAGTCCATTTGTTGCTGATGCACAAATCTTCCTCATCTGAGTCGTCACCCTGTAAAACACAGGGAAAACGCTCATGTCCACAGATCCTGGCGGCACGGCGCGCCCATCTTGCTCCCTCTGTCTTCCCACATATGGAGGTGTAGCCCGAAGCTTAAAGGGTCTTATTAATAAAAACAAACCTGGAGCCAGGTACTGGGGTGAATGCTGGAGGATCAGAGAAGCAGAACAAGCCACAGCTAACCTCACCTCGCCAGTTCCTCAGCTGATCCTGTTTCCTCAGACTGGAAGCCTCTGAGTCCTCATTCAAATGGATCTCAGCTGAACTGCTGCTCAAAAGCCTAAAAGCTTAACCAGCTCTAGTTCCTGGTCTTCACGCCTTACATACCTTTCTGCTTTCTGCCATCGCTTCCTGGGATTAGAGGTGTGAGTCACCATGCCTGGCTGTTTCCAGTGTGGCTTTGAACTCACAGAGATCCGGATGGATCTCTGACTCCAGAAGGCTAGGATTAAAGGTGTGAGTGCCACCATTTTCTGGCCTCTGTGTCTGTCTAGTGGCTGTTCTGTCCTCTCATCCCAGATAAGTTTATTAGGATGCACAATATATTGGGGGACACAATATATCACCATGTGTAGGTATATGAATTATATGTGTGAAATATATGAAACTTTATATAAAGATACATAATTTTATTTTCCAGTCCTTTCTTTGTTTCTAAGGAGTTTTTCCTTGCTGGCTACTGAGTACGCAGGCGCCATCTGACTAGGCAGTGGAGCCACCCCCAGGATCCTTTCCAAAGCAAGTCGGTCCCACCAACATGGGGCACTTCTTGCCTCTCCACTGAGTTCAAGGACCACTATTTACAGCTCTCCTTCTCCAAACCTCAGCCTCATTACCCTTCTCCAAACCTCAGCCTCACTACCCCTCGAAGGTGACATTCCCCACCTTAGTCTCTAAAATTCTCGGTTCTTGTCATGAGCATTCAGTGAAATCACAGGCTGGACTCTGAAAAGTAGTCAAGTCGGCACCAATCTCAAGCTCACCCCTGAAGAGAGTCCGGCCCAGCTGCTCTGGCGACCAGGCTCCTCGTGTTTAATGAACTTGAATCACAGTGCCTTAGGCTGCACATACCTTCCAGTTGCTGTGGTTGCAAAGTTTTGCATTCTGCATGTCACACACTGACCTACCTGTTCCTTGATGGAACTTGCAGCCTGTGACACACAGAAGTCTGCATTCCCTCAGGCTAACAGTGTCCCTGTTTGTTTTTGTGTATCCCTTGGGCCCAGAAATTCTTTACTTCCTCAAATGAAGGGAAACATTGGCTCCCACCCACTCCTTACCATCGTCATCACTAAGACCCAACTTGGAACTGTTTTTCAAATCAATTCCCAGGTTTGTGTCTTCGCTCTCATTTTCTTAGTCTGGGCCCTCAACATCTCTCTCTGGATGCATTACAGGAAAAAACTGGCTAGAATCCTGCTCTCTAGAACGTTCCCCATCTCACCAGCTTCTCATAGTGTGACCCATTTGCTCAGCTCAGAAGCCTCCAGTCTGAGAGACTACACTCTCAACCAATAGGAACAGGGTCTGAGTTCATCCATTTTGCTCGGACTTAGATCCTCCCCAACATCACACCCATAAGAACTGTTTAATTCTTGTTGTTCATTGAACTTATCTTTCTTTGGCATCTGGCTAAAAGCCGTGGATCTGAGTGACAGAGGTACCACCAGCCCCTCACCTCCTCTGCAGTAACTTTCCATTACCTACAAAGTCAGGCTAAAAATAGGCCCTGACTCATAGGTTTTCCTCAGGGAATTAAACAAGGCTGTGCAGTTAGCAGTGGAGTTTGTTCTTTTCAACATCTGTCCCATTGTTTGTCTGTCTTTTCACTCATTTACCATCCACCTTAGCTCCCCTAACCTCCCAATACATTGTTTTCAAGCAAAACACAGGTTCACAGGCAACGACCCCCGGACTCCTCTCACGGAAGGCTTACGCCATGCAAAGCCAGGCTCTGAATCAGACTCCATCGGAATACTCAAGCATGGTAAGGTGGAGAAAACTACAAAGCCAAAGGCGCCTCCAAGCATTGCATGGTGGTTCCACCACAGCGGGAAGATTTAGCTTTGATTTTTTAAAAAATAAATTTGTATAACATCTTGGTGAAATAAATTGAAAAATTAAAACTATGCAGACGAAACTAGGATAATTCAAAATAGGCCTTCTGATGCTGTCTCGTTCTTCTCATGATGGTTATCACGGAAGAAAACGATAGAGCAACAAGCAGACCTCAGAGCTGCTGAAGGAGAAGGCGCCATGAACTTAGTGCGCTTCACAGCACAGTTTGGGAGCTTGTGAGAAGGTGAGCCACTACCTTTAAAGAAAATATAGATATTTAAAAATAGAAACCGTAATGTCTAATGTTGGTTCCAACTACTCTCTCTACCCCATTACTAACACTAGAAAACCACATGCAAGCTGCATAAAGTCTCCTTTATTTAGGTTAAGAAAGGATGCCAAGCCAGGCTCCGAGGACTGGAGCCAGAGAGCTGGTCCCTTCTGTGGGGCTTGACTTGCTTGCTACCCCAGCCTTAGCCCACAGGAAAACAGTCACAGCCCAACCAAGGCATCTGACAAAACGGCAGACTCCCTGAGAAAGAGGAACAGGAGAAGGACATTCTGTGGTAATTAGGTTCTTTGAACCAAAACAAGCAAACGGAGCCAAAGGGGGAAAAGCGAAGCCAAGCAAAATGAAAACTGCGCCCTTCACTCTTTAGCGCCCAGGGCGGA
This sequence comes from Peromyscus aztecus, assembly GCA_902168405.1. Lineage (NCBI taxonomy): Eukaryota > Metazoa > Chordata > Mammalia > Rodentia > Cricetidae > Peromyscus > Peromyscus aztecus. Next base: position 26,143 of record CABHPQ010166064.1, read on the forward strand.
AGGCAATCATGAGCAACCCCACGCTGCATTTTTTAAACTGCTGATGGTGACTCGGGGTGAGGACAGAGAAGACGCAACCACACTACACCAACACACAAAACATCATGCTGCACTAATATACAAAACAACATCACGCTGTAATAACATCCTGTTTGTCTAGATCGGGCATCCCTAATCCAAATAATTCAATTCTAACACGCTCCAAAATCCAAACATTTTCAAGCACCAGCAGCATGATGGTTGTGTAATGGGTTGTAGTTAAAAAAAAAAAAAATGCGGGTTGAGGATTTAGCTCAGTGGTAGAGCGCTTGCCTAGCAAGCACAAGGCCCTGGGTTCGATCCTCAGCTCAAAAAAAATAAAAATAAAAAATAAAAAAAAAATTGTAAACACACTAAAACCGTACACAATTACCTTAAGGTCATATGCAGAAGATGTTCATAAAACAACAATTAACTTCTTGCTTAGAATTTATTTTCATCCCCGTATAATATAGATATTACATATATTACATAACATACATATATTACACACATATATAAAACATATGCATTATGCATATGCAAATATCAAAGTTCCAGAAATATCTAGATATGAATCACTGCCAGTCCAATCATTTTGGATAAAGAATATTCAACCTGTAGTCTGGGTTAGTCTGTTCATTTCTAAACAATGTTGTGCTTGAATTCACAAATTTATTTAACAGTGTGCTACATAGCCTGACCTACAATGTGTAAAAAAACAAACAAACAAACAAACAAAACAACAACAACAAAAAAAACCAACCCATTGTTCCACAGTTTAAGTTTCCTTCATAAGCTTGGGATGAAATAAAGTATCAGTTACAGGGCAGACTTCTTCGTAGGACTCCTGGTATACTGATTGTTTAAGAGATGATCAGATTTCATTGGCCCTTTCTTTTTGGACTAGAAACAAATAGTCTGTGTTTCCACAGAATTGTGAAATGGAGATCTAGGGAGCTGAATGTGTTTATAGAGAAAAAGACACCTCGAACTGACTCTATTTCTCCGGTCACAATGGTTTAGCATGCTACACTAACACTATGGACACACCACATCAGAAGTTCGGCAAGGCTGTTAGGATGCCATTGCGAAGGAGGTGGCTTAACTGTGCTGGATGCCCAGAGGGTTTGGTTACTAAGGAAGCAGCTGAGGGAGGGATCTCTGGAGGCACACCCCGAGGTCACGCCTGCTTTAAGCATAGTGTTAGAAACAGGGAGAATTCGTGCTTTTAAAACACGAAGATGGCATAAGGTCCTGCCCGAAGGATCTTAAGCTGGGTACCCTCTTTAGGAATAGATTTTCTCCATCACAATATGAAACACAACATGACGACATATGTGTGTGTGTGTGTATGTGTGTGTGTGTGTGTGTGTGTGAGAGAGAGAGAGAGAGAGACATCAAGAAAAAGAAAATTAAAAAATAATAAAATAAATATTTAACAAAAAGAAAACTTTGTTTTATGCACAAAATTACTGACTATATTGCATAAAATCAGTTGTAAATTCTGAATAACCGTATATGTGAAAACAAATGAATTTCATGTAAGACTTGGGCCTATCTCCAATATACCATTTTGTATGCATAAATATTCAAAAATCTGAAAAGAAATCTGATTTAAACAACCTTTTTCTGTAGCACTTTGGGTAAGGAGTAAGGAGCATGGGACTGAAAGATGTTCTGCGATGAAGCTGAAATTGCATGCTGTAAAATGTAGTTACTCTATCCTTTTAAAAATGATTTATTTATTTTTACTTTTTGTGTATGAGTGTTTTGTCTGCACATATGTATGTGCACTGCATATGTGTCTGGTGCCAGCGGAGGCCAGAAGAGGACCTCAGGTCCTGAGTGCACCTGCCATAACCTACAGAGTATCATAGGGGACCCACTGTTTCACACAGAGATGGCGTGAATGTGTAGCCTCCTAACTGTAGGATGTGGCTGCTAATGGTGAAGGATGAACTTCGAAAATACAGTACTACTTAACTTCATTTTGAACGGTAACTATTTGAAGGGATAGCTTAAGCTTTGAAATGATGCTCAAACCTCATTCCGCTGTTCAGCATGGGACCAATTTCTTTAGGATGGCTGGTATTAGAACAACACAAGAAAGATTTTAGATGTCTGTGTTCCTTTTGAGTACCGTGGCCAATTAGCATAATTAGGTTGTAAACACAGAGCTTAGATATATTAAACACTTTATGTATCAGTTTTGTTCACAGTGCACACACGTCATTTAACACGGGGAGCTAGATTCCTGCTATTATTATAGATGGAGAACAAGAAGTTACCAGTATAGTAATGCATATTTGTCAGGCACGCTTTCCATAAAACACGTACAGTTTTCTTGCTTTCTTATTTTTTTCCATTCTATATTTTCTAATACCCATTCTATTTTTTTTAAATTAGAATTTTTTTTAAAATTAGAAATTAAATTAAATTAAATTTTAAAAACACGTACAGTTTTCTTGCTTTCTTATATTTTTCCATTCTATATTTTCTAATACCCATTCTATTTTTTTAAAATTAAAAAAAATTAGAAAATTTTTTTCAAATTAAATTTTAAATTAAATTTTGTGCTGGTCCTATTCCTATCTAATATTAAAAACATTTATTCTCATACTTTCTCTTTCTTTCCTTCTGTTTCTCTTCACATGTCTGGCAATTCATTTGTATTAAAATGTACCAAAGCGTCAGTGATGACTGGCAGAGAAAATAAAACACACAGGCAATTCACCACAGGCACGTGAGGAAATTTTTGTTCTGGATCCAATATCTGTGAAAGGTCAGCTATAAGTGGTTTAGGCTCACAGGCCATATGGTCTCTGTTGGAGAATCTGGTCCACTTTGCTGGGTCTGACTGTGTTTTAATAAAACTTTATTTATAAAAACAGGAGCAGTAGCTTGCCAGCCTGTGCCCTAGGAGGCAGAGCAGAGGGGTTGCTGTGGTGAGAAAGAAAAAGCCTTTTTCTGTGCCTCTCCAGAGAAAGGCAGTACCTTTAGGTTTACCAGTCATGTTTTTACAAGAAGACATTTTGATTTAAAGAGTTCACTCTGCCGAGGGAATTGTGGGGGATGCTCTCAGAGGGAGAGTCTGTGGTGACTGGGTGGGAAACATGACAGAAGACCCCTCCCAACTCAGACATTTCTAAGACATCCATATGTTATCTACAGGTCACGTCTATGAATATTCCCCAGCCACTCGGATGGTGGCTACTGTGGTCACGTCCTCTTCCTTGCCTCTGCTGTTTCAGGCTGCCAGGAAGGGCTGATTGGTCAGAGATGTGGGCCGTGGAAGTCAGTGTCCTAGGGGTGAGGGTAGAAACTGGGTCCCTTGTCGCAGTGGCCGGAACTTAGTCATGCCCTTGGCATCCAGGTGGGGAGGTTCTGGCCCAAGGCTTTACTCATGGTTTCTGTGTGACATTCCACCTTTGGCCGTGGCTCGGAGTCTTATCAAAATGCTAACTTTAATGGGAGCCTTCTTCTGGAGAGCTCTTTTCTCTCTTGGGAAGTCTTTCTAAACACCAGCCACTCAGGGTCATTTGGTATCACTATGACGCTAGTGTGGATCGGTCGGTAGTAACATTTGTCCAAGAGCAGGGAGCTTGGCTTTGCCTTGTTTTTAGTTTGGAGGAGCCTCCTGTGTCTGGCTTTTTTCTAAATGAGAACACTCTTTACTAAAATTACATTTTCCTTAGAGATGGATGCCACTAGAAACCGAGAAATGGGTTTTTTATAAAAACAAAACAGAACAGGTCAGGGGAGCCACACAAATCTGCAGCTGGGACTGGAGGCCAATCCACAGTGACACAGACACTGAGAAGCTAAAGGTGCCTCTTCCATTAACTTGGTATGTGGGCAGTCGAGGAGCCGGTCCAAGGCTGGTGAGTCCCCACTTTAGAAATGCCTCTTGTTAGGGCTTTGGTGAGTCTGCAGCTAAGGTACTTAGTGAGGACCAAGAGCCATCCATCCACCTGAGGGCAGGTACCATGTGACATGTATGTAAAGTAGAACAGACACCAAGTCAAATAGGAACCCGTCTTCAGGACTTTCATTTGTTTGTGGGCCTCCATTTTTGTCCCTTGGCTCAGCTCATCGAATTTTCAAAATTAATTTCCCCAGACAGGTAAAATAAACTGTGGACCTTAGTATTGAAGGCAAGGCACACCTCTGTGGTAAAAATAGTGCACTGTCTGTATGGCTTAGGCCCGGGAACTGACATGCATTTAGGATCCGGAATAATTCCAACAATTTTCAAAAGGTGAGGAGGTGGTTGGGTTCAAATCTCCTCCCCGCTTTTTGTGTGTGTGGTTTGGGGGCCACTGATTGAAACTGTTGAGTTTCTTCATCTTTAACACGGAGCACAGGGCCTCCCAGAGAGGTCTCATGTCAGCATCTGCTAGCCACCCTGGCTGCCAGGCAAGCCCACAGAGCCTTTTCCCGGGTCTAACCGCCTCGAAGGGAGGACTGTGGCCTTGGATGGTTGAGGCATGTATGGATCATACAACTCATGTCTATGATTCTTACAGACTGAAGATCAAGATTCTGTTTCATAGATTGCTTAAAAAGAGGACAGCCACAAGACACTGCTGTCTCAATCCCCTTAATTCTCATTGTCACTCTCTTTCTATTTGTGTCCAAAACTGGCTGTAGCTTCACGGGGCACTTGATTTCTCAAGTCTGTCTGTCTGTCTGTCTCTCTCTCTCTTATATAATTTGGCCTAGTCCTGGTCCCTAGTGAAAGTGTTTTTGTTTGGTAATAGAAGAAAGAACCAGGCTACAGTTTCTGTCAGGGCTGGATCTCAGAACTGAGCGCTGCCACATGGCACACTCCTGTGTGGTTGCACTCCTGTGTGGTTGCTTGAAGCCAGCCACAGATCACAGACGCTAGCAGGGACGGAGACTGACAGGTGAGGGGAGACCTCGTGTTGGAGTGCTTTTATTTGAAAACCCAGTCTATGAGCCTTCAATTTCCAATGTGAAAAGCAGTATTTTACTCACATGCACGTATGTGTGAGGCCTCCGTAACTAAGCGGGGAGTGAAAAGTGTGTGCATAACTGTCACTAGCACAAGAAATATCCCGAGTGTGTCAGAATCCCGAGGTGACGAGTTTATAGAGAGGTTTCTCTGCCTTGTTCATGGATATCTCGCCTGAGAGTTTTGGAAGCAGGTGACAGCAAAAAATCCCACCACTTCTCCTTGTGGTACACAACGTGTCTCAATAGTTTCTGACATTCTCTTTTGTGAGGGACCCACGCAGACCAGTCACCTAAGGACCCTCATTTTACACTCACAAGAGTGGTTGTATTTGGTTTAATAAGAACCATGTGTTATAATCAAAACAACATCTGACCCGCATGCTTCACATAGTTAAGTGTATACTTCTCCTGGGTCTACTTACACCACAGCTGTTGGGAGGTCTGTTCCCACATTTTAAACTTGTCTGGGGCCTGGATAACTCACTCATGTTTGAAAATTTCTCTGGATATTGTTTTTCGCTCTTCTACCTCCTTAGCAGAAATTCTTGGTTCCCGGCTCCAACCCCAAACTGCTTTTAAGGTGAAGTCAAGCCAAATTGATTGAGAGTCTTCGAGGGGTGTTGTTTTGAAGTGGAAACCTGGGGGGTTGGTTTTGAAGGGTTAGGGTACTCCAGGGTGAGTTAAAATGTGTTAGGTGTAATTATTGCTCTGTGCAAACCAGTATTACTCTCTTTGCTTCAAAATAAGCCCAGATTTGACTGACTACACATAGAGATGCTGCATGAAAAAAGTCCTCAGTGATTTAATCCTGAATTTCCGGGAAAGAACGGATTCAGTGAGATTGAGGGCAGAGCAGCACAGGGAGGTGGAGCCCTGGTTTTGGAGTCAGCTGCTCCTAAAGACACTCCAGCGGTCAAAAGTCATCTGTACGACTCACCCCGGCGCTATGAGCACATGGCAGGCTTAACTTCCTTACGTAGGACCCAGACAAGCTCTACATGAATGAGATAATGCAATGTGCAGAGTTCCCATCTGATAGTCATCAATGGAGAGCAAATTGAGTTTTCCTTATCCACAATGCTCAGGACCAGGAGTGTTTGCCATGTTGGAGTTGGGTTGTGTTTGATTTTGGAATGTCCTCATAGGCTTTATTGCTTAATCAGAAACTATGAAATGCATACTTATCTGAAATCCAAAACTTCTGACCATCATAAACCCACTCAAGCAATTTAGATTGTGTAAGTATTGGTTCACATCTGTCATCTCAGCTCTCGGGAAAGAGAGGCAGGAGGATCAGGAGTTCAAGGCTAGCCTTGACTACATAGCAAGTTCAAGGCCAGATGCATGAACCTCTGTCTCTAAAAATCTTAAAACAAACAAACAAACAAACCCAAAACCAAAAAACAAACAAATGAACAAAGGACTTTGGACTATCATTGATTTCAGACACACTATGGATGCTAAATCTTTCGTTCCTCCCTCCATCTTCCTCTCTTCCCTCCCTCTCCTGCATCTTCCTCTCCTCTTCCCTCCCTCTCCCCCGTCTTTCCCTTCTGTCCTTTCTGTACTGCATCCGGCTGAATCCTGGGCCCAGAACACTAAGTGCTCATGGCCGAGGTCCACCCCCAGAGCTTCACCACTTCATTTCAAACTGCAGTCTCCACTCTTGGAGAACAGTTTGTAGGATGGCCGGTGAGAGGCAGGGCTCGTAGCAACGGTTAAAGTGGAAACAAACTCTTGTGACTGGAGCATGCCTGGGGGAGAGCAGTGAAGGACAAGCCGGGTGCCTGGAGTTGCACTGTCCCCCAACCCCTGTGCTCCCACTGTCAAACGAACCTGCCCTAAAACGGAGGCATCTCTGACACGTACTTGAAAGAAAATGTGACTAGAGCCAACTGGAAGCTGCTTGGCGTGGGCCCATCAGCCCTGCCCTGAGTCTCTTAGTCCACCCGTCGCTGTGGACTGCCTGGGATCACACGTGGGTTGACGGTTACAGCCGGTAGCCTTCTGAAAGGGGATGCCAAAGAACTGACACACTTATTTCTTTATCCCAACCTTTTGATTAAAAACAAAACAAAACAAAAAACCACTAAAACATGCCAAAACAACGCAATCGCCAAATCCACCTTTCAGTATGGTCTTATAACAGACAGGTAGTGGGAATAAGATGTGATATTTGGAAAGGAAACAGATGGTAGGGTGGGCACGTGAGAATTTTGCCTTGGTTCGCTATTTTTTTTTTTTTTACAGGTGTGTGTGTGTGTGTGTGTGTGTGCGCGTGCGCACGCACGTGCGCGCGCGCGTGCATCCATGTAGGCCAGAAGAGAACATGAGATCCCCTGGACCTGGTGTTGTTGACAGTCACAGGGATGCTGGGAACCAAACTCCCATATTCTGGAAGAGCAGCAAGTGCCCTTAACCACTGAACCGGCTCTCCAACTGCACGCTCCTCCAGCCTGTGAATGCAGACTGCTCTGCTGGGGCGGTCACGGTCTCCGAGAGGGGCACCCACCTTCTTCCTTTGGAGGTTCACATCAAGTCTCATCGAGGCGCACTTGTTCAACGCATTAAGTCGTCTGAAAAAAAGGAGAATTGGATGATTTACTAATGGGCGCACACTTCCTCCCGGTCTGCTAACCTTCCTTGCTTTTGGTCAACCTGAAAGTGTAGAGTCAACCAGGTATGTGGCGAGGCACGGCAGCACCTCCAGGAAGCGAGCTACAAAATGGTTGTGTTCTCTAGCTTCCTGACCGGAGAGCCTTCCACTCCTCAACCCTTCCCAGGCCCTCTGGCTCCTCCTCCCTTTCTCAGAAACCACAGACAGCATTAAGTGTACTTCCACCAGCCCCGTCCTCACTGGCCCCTGTCCACTTCGGTCAAGCCCGTCCTGGTATAGACCCCCTCAGGCACGTTTTTATTCTTGTTTTCCTTCCTGCGCTGCAGCAGTGAGTATACACGGGAAAACACCTCACACCACAGTGATGAGTTATTCCCGCTGGGTCTTCCCACAAACTTGTTTGTTGAAGGCATAGCCCTGGTATAACTGAATGTGGAGTAAGGATGTCACTAAGGCCAAATGAGGCCATGAGGGGGAGACCCTGCTCCCCTGGGATTAGCGTCCATGTAAGAAACGACACCAGGGTATGCATGCTTGTTCTCTACTACTTCAGCACATGGAGAGACAGAGACGGAGGCTTTCTCCAGGAGGGAGGTCACCAACAACCAAATTCTTGACCTTGAAGTTTCCAGCCTCTTGAATTGTGAAAAGTAAGAACCCACTGTTAAGCTGCCCGGTCTC